>JANAVB010040320.1:47500-155000 GCA_029216955.1 Iris pallida | reverse complement strand
GACCCAAATCGCATCATTCCTCCGAGACATCTTCGGAAATCCCATAATGAAATTATAGAAGCATGGAAAATATGGGGTTCGTGCAGATCACAATTTACCGCATATGTACTTTGGGCCAAACAGGTCCGCATAAAGGAGAGCCGCATGACAGATTCAATACCTTATGCGGCCCGTTGACAACTAGCTGCAGAAGAAAGACATGCGACCAAGAGGATCAGTTCGCCTGATAAAGCTGACAAGTTCTGTCAAAACTGACAAAAATGACAGCTCTGACACTTTGACAAAAAGATAAGACGTGAGACATCACCAAAATCAGGATTCATACGCTTTCATGCGGCCATAAGGAGTGTTACCCAAGCCGCATGAACCTTATGCGGCTCAAACATATGCGGCCCTAAAGTCTCCGAACTTCATACGGCCAAGGGTGACTGTGACCCAAGCCGTATGAGCTTTATGCGGCCAAAATACAGAATCTATGCGGCTTAAAAGTCCTTAAGCTATATGCGGGCTAAGGAAGTTTGCGACTTAAGCCGTATGAGTCTCATGCGGCCCCACATGGTCGAAAATTGAGAGACTCATATGGCTCAAAATGATTCCTATCCTGCGATAGGACACGTGGCAGGCTGACCATGTCTTAACCACCCAGATTTGCTGCAACAAAATCCCAACAAATCGACAGCTGGCAGCCAAAGAGCGGGTCTTCACGTGCTGATTAGCTACGTGGCCACAAGCCATCTATGCGGCTCAACATACATACCACTATAAATAGCAGGGTGCCACACCCCTACAAAAGGCTGGCAACCTTTGAAAAATAATTTCTTCAAGAGCTAAGGACTGCATCAGATAGTCCAAGGAGTAAGGCAGAGTTGATAACACTTTCCCGAGCCTCTACCGTCATCCCCCAGAATCAAAAACTATGTACTTAGATTGTTTTCTAGGATTTCTTTCTAGGCTTTTCTTTATACAAGCGAGTTTGCAGTCAATTTCAGTGTTTCTGTAATACCTGTCTTTGATTTTTGATGACAAACAGAAATCCATCGAGATGTTGTCCCACTTCCACTCGGGAATGGCGAGATTCTGCAGCTCTCCGCCTGGCCTTTGGTGTTTCGCCTTCACTTGCTGACACGCCATGCATTACGACACGAAAGTAGCCACGTCTTTCTTCATGCCGTGCCACCAAAAGTTTGTGCGCAAGTCCTTGTACATCTTGGTGCTTCCAGGATGTAACAAGTACTTCGCATAATATGCCTCCGTCAAAATTTTTTTTTGAGCTCGGCAGTTTCAGGAATGCAGAGCCTTCCTTTTAGTCGCATCATCCCATACCCGTCTTCCGCAAAGTCAGTCGCCCTTCCTGTTGAAATCAGCTCGTGCATCTTCTTCAGGAATGAATCGTCCTTCTGTGCGGTCTTTATTTTTCTAAGCAGGCTCGATCCTAACTTCAACTGAGCTAGGTACAGGTGTCGATACTCAATTCCGAGTTCGATACCCATCGCTTCATGGTCTCGCTATATCCCATTATTTATGGCCAGTGATCCCATAAACATTCTGTTAAGCGCGTCGGCTACAACGTTTCCATTGTCCGGCGTATACTCGATCGTTAGTCGTAATCTTTTATGAGTTCGAGCCAACATCGCTGCCGTAGGTTGAGTTCTCGTTGCGTAAATAAGTATTTCAGGCTTTTATGATCTGTGTAGATTCTGTAAGCTACACCATAGAGGTAGTGCCGCCAGAGTTTTAATGCAAACACGATCGCCGCCAATTCTAGTTCGTGCATCGAATAGTTTTTCTCGTGCTGCTTCAACTGCCGTGAAGCGTAGGAGATGACTTTATCTTTCTGCATGAGTACGCACCCGAGGCCAGTTTTCGATGCGTCGTTGAATATTTGCAAGCCTTCTGGACCATCTGGAAGTGCAAGGATTGGAGCTGAGACGAGCCGTTGCTTCAACTCTTGAAAGCTGGATTCACAGTCATCATTCCATTCAAATATTACTCCCTTCTGGATGAGGCGAGTCAGAGGCGACGCTAGTTTTGAAAAGCTCCGCACGAATCTTCGGTAGTAGCCCGCTAAGCCTAGGAAACTTCGAATATCGCTAGCCGAGATAGGTCGTTTCCAATCTACTACCGCTTCAATCTTCTTTGGATCCACCGCGACACCTTCGACAGAGATTACATGTCCGAGAAATGTCACACTACTCATCCAGAACTCGTATTTACTCTGTTTGGCATATAATTTATTTTTACGCAGAGTCTGTAATACCGTCTTCAAGTGTTCTGCATGCTCTTCTCGATTCTTTGAGTAGATAAGGATATCGTCGATGAACACGACTACAAATTTATCGATTTGGGGTCGGAAGACTCGGTTCATCAGATCCATGAAAGCGGCTGGAGCATTCGTTAAACCGAACGACATGACTAGGAATTCATAATAACCATATCGAGTACGGAAGGCAGACTTCGATACATCATCGGACTTGATCTTCAACTGATGATAGCCTGAACGAAGATCGATTTTTGAAAATATTGACGTGCCTTACAGTTGGTCAAACAAGTCATCAATTCGTGGCAAGGGATACTTGTTCCGCACGGTCGCCTTGTTGAGTTCCCGATAGTCGATGCATAGCCGCATCGATCCATCATTCTTCTTCATAAATAGTACGAGAGCTCTCCACGGAGAGACGCTAGGGCGAATAAATCTGCGGTCTAGCAACTCTTATAATTGCACCTTCAGCTCCTTCAGTTCTGTTGGAGCCATTCGGCAAGGCGTTTTTGATATCGGCCGCGTATTCGTAAGGTGTCGATGCTGAATTATATTTCTCGATTCGGTAGCATTCCGGGCATCTCATCAGGGAAAACGATAGGAAAATCTGCTACAACATCAGTTTGCATTATGTTTATATTATCCTTCCGCATGTCTCGAACTGATGCCAAGTATCCCGCACAGCCGGAACGCAACATACGCCTTATCGAGATTGCCGATACCATTATTGCCGTCTTCGCGACCGTATCACACGAATATGAGAACTCTGTCTCGCCAGAAAGACGAAACACCACTCTCTTCTCCACGCACTCGATCGTTGCATGACAAGCACCCAACCAATCCATGCCCAGGATTATGTCGTACTCTTTGATGTCTAGTACGACGACATCCAAGGATAGATTTCTTCTCCTGATGCAAATGTAGCCATCCCTACAAATAAAGTTCACAAGCATATCGACTTCCGATGGAGTGCTAACGCTAATGTCCATATCTAGTGATTGCATGGTTATTTTATTTTCTTTCGCAAAATCAGCAGATATAAAATTATGTGTCGCACCCGAATCAAATAGTACTCGAGCAGGTATATTTTTGTATAGTAATGTCACGACCCGCACCCGCTTTTCGGATACGAGACGTGTCCAAGCCAGCCTACGCCGCAGAGTCGGCGGTAGAACGCTGTCAAGCCCGCAAGAAACAAATGCTCAAAGATAAACAATATTGCTGCTCATTCACATTTCTAAGTTTATTATAATATTTATAATTAAAGAAAGTACAAGATTTACAATTAATAAAATTGATACAATGCTTTCTATTTCTAGGTTTGTCTTCAGCATACCCAAGTCCTCCCCAGTGTTAAGAGTGATCGCGGCTAAACCTGTAAAATGTTGGTTATCCAGTCAGAATTGGAACAAGTACACAAACCGACGGCAGTGCAAAACATAATAGAATCAACAAGACATGAAAATAGCATATGGAATATGAAAACTGTAAGATAACTGATGTCATAGCACGATAGAGAAATAAACAAGGAAAAACTAATAAAAGACATCTATCTAGGTGGTGTGAAATATCTGTTTCAACATGTGAACGGCTAGGGGGTAAATTCGGCATCTACACGTGCCGTGTGCAGATGCTATTGTTCACGAATAGACATCTTGGGATATTTTCTGGGTAGTCCACATGCC
This sequence comes from Iris pallida, assembly GCA_029216955.1. Lineage (NCBI taxonomy): Eukaryota > Viridiplantae > Streptophyta > Magnoliopsida > Asparagales > Iridaceae > Iris > Iris pallida. The sequence continues at coordinate 151,058 of JANAVB010040320.1, read as the reverse complement.
TACTAAGATATTTCCCCTCCCGACTACTCCGTGTGACGAGCGTGTCAACAAGCAGCAAGATATATGTATAGACATGAAATGAAAAGACTACTATGAATCGGAAAGCAATCAGAAAGTGCACTTGCCTGAGGTCCTTAGCTGGAGAAACCAATAACAATATACCACTCACGAGCCACAATCAATCAACACATGCAGAAGTCTCCGGATGCTGAAATAAACATTACCAATGTTCTTAAAATAGTCAAATTAGCTAGGATTGCCTGTCCTTAAGTCCAATTCTGGACACAGGGGCAAAACGGTAATTTCGGGCAAAAACGGTGTCCGCCGTTGGATCCGCTTTGCACCGAAAAGCGTGCCAGAGTCTACGGTCTCTAAAGTCGTCAAACTACATGTCTACGGATCCAGTTTTTCGATACGAACCCAACCGTATGTCCAAAGTTCGATTTCGGCGGGCCGTGCACAAAATCGCCCGTTGGGTGGGACCGTGGGGCCCGCAAAACGGTGATTTTGTCAACGGTCTCAGAATTGGACCAAACTTGGCATACAGGACCAGAAAAACGATACGGTTCTGCTGGCGCAAGTTTCGTCTCGATCTGACGAGCGTGCACAAAGTTATGACTGAATTTGCATTGGACGGATACGGGGCGATTTCGACGGATACGCGTCGAATTCGTCGCGCACACGCGACCAATTTGAATTCCGTCAAAGCCCACACGACCACGAAGCTGTTACGCAGCTTTCGATGCCTTCGGTGCGCGACCACGTCGTCCCGATTGGCGTGACGCACGTCGTGTGGAGCGATTTTCAAGTTTTGAAAACAGATTTTCGTCAAAGTCCGGGATCCGATTTCTCGGCGCACAGTTATCAAAATTTGTTTCTGTAAGAAGGGTTTTCTAGTCCTATATGTTGTCTAAATTACTCTAATTAATTAAATCTAATCAACTAAATTAATCCAATCCACTATTCATTAAATACTTTTATCATTAATGGAGTAAGGATGGGTTATTAGAAAATAAGGAAGAAAATAGGGGCTAAGTGAAAATTACCAACTTAGTGTAATTGTTGTCTTCGAAAGAGAGTCAACAGCCATAGTAAAGATGATGTAACACGTATTATATTTATATTAACCCTATATTATAATTTATAGATGAGTGTTAAAGGAAGTTTTGGAATTAATTACTTTTTTTTGAGGGGCTTATGTGCAAATGTCTTATAAGTAAGAAAAAACTCACAGTTCTTTATTGCTTACTAGTTGGTGGAGGAAAGATAGGGGCTTATACGAAATTGTATGCTAATGGGGAAGAGTTTGTTTTCTATTCACATGCAGCTCCTGCCTATTCTTTCTCCAAATCAATTTCACGTGAACAAGGACATAACGTTGGGTGCTTAGAAAGTTTGCTAAGGATTCTCTACTACTTCTCCTATATTTCCATGGAGCCTATTGTTCAACTTTTTCTTCCTATTTAAGATTAGCAGTGAAACGAAAACTCACCAGAGGGAGGAAGTTTTCTGCAGGGAACGGCGAGCGTGCTGGGTCTCCACGCGGCGCCGATACTCGTGCACTCGAACTTGGCGAGGCACCGAGGAGACATTGGTCGCCAAGGTTGCTTGCAAAGATGGTGGTCGGGAAACTAGGTCGGCCGGGCTTCGATGGCTCTGCCAGCGACAGGAAAAAGACAGCACCACCCAGGCGGTGGATGGCGCGAATGAAGAGTGGGTCGTCGGTGTTTGGACCCAGCATGAGCCTGGCCCAGAGGGGATGACGGCCTCGACTCCGGGCAGTGCGGCTCGTCGGCTCGGCGTTGGGCCGTGCTTGGGAAACGTCCGCGACAGTGCTCGTCCAGGAGGGGTCGCGCGTGAAGGGAGACACACGGCTCGCGCCTGCTGTCAACCCCCGCGCGCGCGCGTGGGGCGTTGCGTCCGCGCGGTCTGGCCGGCGAGTGGCGGCCCGCGGCGGCGCGCCCGTGCGCGCAGGGAAGGCGCCCAAGGTCGGGGTTGGGGCGGCGCTCGAGAGATTTCTAGGGTTTATGAGGAAGTTCGATACTTTCGAGTCCTCGACGTTATATATATGGGTCCGCTGAGTTTTGCTTTCACAGCGTCGGGTAGCAGTGGGCCGATCTGGGTTTGGGGAGTTCGGGTGGGCGTTAGGCCCCTTTACATGGGCTGCTACAGTTTAATTGTTGTGGGGGAAAAGGTTACGCAGAGAGTTATTAGGACTTGGCTGAGGGTTAATATTAACACTGCTCAACAAGAATAAACCAAACACACAAGTGCACCAAAATAAACACATCAAAGTCAAATATCTTAAATGGGATCCATGTGGCAGAACTGGTCCTCCATCATATAGTAGGCCAAAATCATTAATTAACCAAGCTACATGTGTCATATCCAAATTTGGAAAAATAAATAATGTATAGTCCCTTAATGTCATTCATCAATATATTGTAAATCTACTTGTATCAAGTGTCTCCCCTATTCACAAGTTGCAAACGTGAAAGTTGAAAGACGATAAAAAGAATTAATAATAAGAGGGTATTCCGTCAGTTCATATATGAGAGGTTGCGAAGGTGACAGAGGGGAAAATACAATTCCTCCCTTGAAAATAGTTGGCACACAGCGACACTGACACATTACTATAGAAAACAATCTCACAGACCCTGCTCGTCAAATAATATAGTAATAACAATAACAATAATAATAATAAGAGTAAAATAATAATAATAATAATGATAAGAGTAATAATAACTATGGTAATCAAAATAAAATAAATCAATGTATTCTATTACACCAAGTCTTTCTTTTGTCTGCCAACTCTCACAATTATTCTACAACACCATTAGATAATAATGATAATACGTATAATTTACATATATCAAATTTCTAGAAATTATTTATAAAATCTAATAATCACCAAGTAAATCAATTAAAATAATAAATAAAATATTTTAAAATTTTCGGGAAGGGAGGCTACAAGTAATATACCTGTTATAACAGTATCGGACGTGAATGTCTCGTCTCGAGTTAGTGCATAGACTCGACCTTGAGCTCCATGGCGTTGATTCTGCGTGTTCACGGGCACCGCATTTGCGCATTGTAGTATAGGTGCTTTATGTTGATTCGAAACGTTCCTTGGTGGGTTGTATTGATTCGAAACATTTTTCGGACAAAATGTAACTATATGGCCTACCTCGCCATACTTGTTGCAAGATCTCGTAACGCAATCGGTGGTTTGGTGCCCACGCCTACCGCATCTACTACAGTGTTGTCCGCCATGGCCCCGGTTATCAAATGTGTTCGGACGCACATGGTCGAAAACTGAAAGACTCATATGGCTCAAAATGATTCCTATCCTGTGATAGGACACGTGGCAGGCTGACCAAGTCTTAACCACCCAGATTTGCTGCAACAAAATCCTAACAAATCGACAGCTGGCGGCCAAAGAGCAGGTCTTCACGTGCTGATTAGCTACATGGCCACATGCCATCTATGCAGCTCAACATACATACCACTATAAATAGCAGGGTGCCACATCCCTGTATAAATAGCAGGGTGCCACACCCCTGCAAAAGGCTGGCAACATTCGAAAAGTAATTTCTTCAAGAGCTAAGGACTGCATCAGATAGTCCAAGGAGTAAGACAGAGTTGATAACACTTTCCCGAGCCTCTACCGTCACCCCCAGAATAAAAAACTAAACAATTGTACTTAGATTCTTTCCTAGAATTTCTTTCTAGGCTTTTCTTTGTACAAGTGAGTTTGTAATCAATTTCAGTATTTCTGTAATACCTGTCTTTGATTTTTAATGGCAAACACGATAGCGACTCTGCTGGGGACGTCCTTCTCCTCTGATGAGAAGCTGGTGATGCAATCTGATGCGTTCGAGCTCGGCTCTATGCAGCAAATGCTTGTGGTTTGTTTTGACCAACAAGCCTTCGAAGAAATGCTCTCTGAAGGGAGCGCCAGCCCGTCTCAGAAGCGAGCCAACCCAAAGAGAAATCGCAGGATGCCGGTGTACAGAACTGTTGCCCCCGACCAAGTTCTCGAAGAAGCTCCTTCTGCAGCCCAAGACGGTGACCAAAGCTCTCCCGCGGCTTTGCTTCCGACCGCAGAGGACCCCACTGTCCCCAAATCCAGCAGAGGAAAACACTACGATGCTGAGTTTTTGGAAGCACAAGGGAAATCCATGCGGACAAAGAAGAAGCCGCATAAGAGAGATGGGCAGTCTGTCCATACGGCAGCCAACTCTGGCCGCAGGCAGACAACTCATGCGACAGCCAACTCTGGCCGCAAGAAGATGGCCCATACGATAGCCAACTCTGGCCGCAGGAAGATGGCCTATGCGGTAGCCAGCTCTGGCCGCAGGAAGATAGCCCATACGGCAGCTAATCCTGGCCTCAGACAGGATGTCTCATGCGGCACTGTCAGAAGCTCTGTGTTCAACCGTTTATCATACGGGCCCGACTCCATGCTGTCCATTGAGAATGTAGGATGTATCAATATGGACTCTTTTTACTATGCGCCTTCGGGTGCTAAGTCAAAGAAGTCTAGGGCAGTACGGGCCCAACAAGCCCAGTCAACTGTCCAAGTTGCTGACTGTCAGCGGTCCCCGTTAACTGTTATACGGGCTCCTGATGAAAAGTTGTGCAGAACCACCCGCGTCCAGTCCCCCATGGCTAACGGACAGGGTGGGTCTTTAAAGTCACCCTCCAAAGATCCAGAGCAAGTGCTGTTACTAGCCTCGGATCAGGGAGCAAACATGATACCTAAGCACCCGTGCGCTCGAAATACCCGAGTCCATAAACTTGGCACAAAGGTAGATCAGCTTGCTACCGACTTGCGTGAGGTGATTACTCATAAACGCAAGGTGGCAACATCAGCATGCGATGAGTCCCTCTCGGGACGTCGTTGCACCCAAGTCATCATCAACTGCTGCTACGATAAATTGGCAGCACATGAAGGTCGACAGTCAGTTTTCTAACGACTGCAGCAGCCAGCACCTGTCTGACAACAACTCAAGAAACATGTGTAAATTTTGGGAGACAAGGAGTTTCCTTTCGCCTCCTGTAATTCAACTCAAAAGGTTTCTCCTGGCAAGGGAGGAAAGAAGATAGGCTCTTCCAGCCCGGCAATCTCGGCCAGTATTGCAAGGAGACCCTTTTCTGGAGGGTTGCCACCGACAACTATAGGGGGTGTCTATTTAGGCACACGATCCAAAAAGAAGCTTCCAACACCCTGGGCTGCACCTTCGGCCTTCTTGAGAGTAGATGAAGCTGGGGGTAGCAGTCCTCTCAATATATGCGACAACCCGGTGTACCAAGAACACACATAGGGGGTAGAGATCCCCCAGAATAACTGCGCAACAGACTTGGACTTCCCTAAGGGCCACCACCCTCACCAAGTCGATGCGGCTTCCTGCACAGGGGTAACACCTCTTTCGAGTCCAAGGAAGATGACATTCCGACATTCGCCGACGATTTCTCTATACAGGGGTACGGCACAGAGAGCACCTCTGCTACGATCCCTTCCACCTCTACCCACGTGAGGACAGTCTTTACGGCTGATGATGATCTTGAAGCGCCTTCTGACCGACAACGTCTAGAAGTACTTGAAGCCATGCTCCTGTCCTTGGTCAAGTCCATGGACGAAATCAAAGCCGCCTTGCCAACTCAACCGACATGGACGCCCGGACAAGCAAGCTTGGGACCACAGTCAATGCGGACTCCAACATGACCACCCCTCCTTTGGGTGATGATCCCTTAGGAGCATCCGTTCCTTCAGCTGCAGATAAAGCCAAGGAGGCAAGGAGGGAAGTCTAGGAGCTTCGAGCAATGTTCAATGCTCGAGACTCCTCTCGGGACCTCAGAATACGATAGCCATATCCCGTTGCATAGAGAGATGTGCCTTTTCTACCACGGTAGAAGCCGTTCCATATCGATTCATATGACAGAAAGACCTCTGCTAGTCAGTACATGACTTACTTTGAAGTCACAACCGACCACTTGCCGCATAGTGATGCCATCCTCACACGATTATTCGTCGGAGCATTGGAGGAGATCGCGTTCGACTGGTACCGCAATCTTTCCGACAACTGCATCCATTCTTTTGACGGCTTCAAGCACATGTTCCTGGAAAGATTCTATGAAGTGGGGCATGATGTAACAATTTCATCTCTCATGGACGTCGTTCAGGAAGAGAGGGAGCTAACAAGGAACTATATCGAGTGGTTCTGCCAAACCGCAATGAGATTGCCCCAAGGCAATCCCGAGAGCTCCTTGATTGAAATCTGCCAGAAGAAGTTGCTCCCCGCAATTAGCCTCTGGATGGGTGACGATCAGTTCAGGAATTAGACGACCTTCATCATAAGTGCTACCAATACGGAGGCAAAATTAAAGAAGGCTCGCCAGTTGGGATTATACATCCCAGATGGAGAGGATAAGGGCAGACGACCTGGTTCCACCTCCATCAACAACAACAGTGACGCCATCTCCAACCGGGACAATAAGGGCAAACAGGCGATGGTCGTTGATGCGACCCATAAGCCCGAACAAAAACAGGTGGAAGGTCAGTGGCCCAAGATGAATTACTCATTTGAAGATAGTCATGTCAAACCTATCTTCGATATGCTCTTGCAAGGGGGTAGGATCCAGCTCCCTCCACCGAGGCGCGAGCCCCGAGCGGCAGAAATAGAGGACCTAAAATATTGTCACTTCTACCGCTATGTCCATTATTCCACTCATGACTTCTTCCAATTAAAGCGGTACATTTAGAGTCTTATCGACTCCAAAGCTCTGTCGATAGACTTTGAAGAGGTTACCGTGGCGACGAACATGGTGTCGATTTAGTTCGGCGACTTCCCTCCAATAAGCACTCCAGACGGGGTAATACCTGTCCCTCGGACAACGATGGAGGTTACTAATCTTCCACCCGTCTGGAGCCAGACATCTGGATTGGTACCTCTCACCACATCGTGAGGAAAGATCATGTGGGTGCATCCAGACTTAGTGCCCGAAGTTACCCAGGAGGTGTCATCTCCTACCAACAAGAAAAAGGGCAGGAAGTCTAGATCCTGCCATACAATTTCAGCCAAAGCTGAGGAAGCTACAGCCGTTGTTGTCCGGTCTGGAGCACAAGTCCAGTCCGCACGGGATAGTTCAGTCGAAGATCCTCAGCCGGCAACGTTGCCTCCCTCTGATGTTCCAAGGCCATCTCAGCCTCCACTGGCGGATAAGTCCAAGCTAAATGAAACCCGCTTCGACAGGCCACTCCGTAACGATGTACCTCAGGGACTGGAGAGACCTTACAACTTTGACATATTAGCACAATTGGCTAATACGCCAGTAAAGTTGTCGTTATACGAGCTCCTAAGGCTCTCCAAGGATCTTCGTGTCACATTGAGCGAAGCACTCCAAAATGCTGACGCCTACTTAGCTCAGGTCAAGCCTCCAGGGGAAGACCCGCCAGCAGATCTACAGGGCAGCAATGGCACACATGCAATGCCCAACATCATATTTAATCCACAGGACATGTTGATCAAGTCCAACTTGCATGATCGCCCCTTGTACTATACTAGATACATAGGCGACGTCAAGGTGGATCGGATGCATATCGACCCTGGCTCGTCAATAAGCATCATCCCGAAAAGCTTGCTCCAACTTCTTGGCATCCCTATGCACCGGCTAGCAATGACCAATACTGCCATTAGCAGTTTTAACTCGGAAAGGAGCTATCCCCTAGGGAAGATCCGATTGAAATGTCAGATTGGTGACCTGAAGACGGAGGTTACCTGCTACGTCATAGAGGTAGACACGCCCTACAACATCCTCTTGGGGAGTCTGTGGATACATAACTATATGATTGTGCCATCCACCCTCCACTAGTGCTTCAAGTATGTCAGTAGGCACGGCTTCGTGAAGACTGAATTCGCCAACATCGATCCCATAAAAGGGGTTGAGTCTTATTATTCTTCGGAGGCTTGTCTATATGAAGAATCCAAGAAGTATATCACTGACAAACTGGAGACCATCACAGGGCCAAAGGAACCCTTGATAATTCATCTCCAGACCCGTAAACCAGGAAAAGCCACACCCCTTGTCACAACTTTGCATAAAGAGGTGCCCGGTTCTCTCGTCCAAACTACGCAGTCGGAACCAATGGTCATCCGACTCCCAAAGTCAAGAGCCAAAGCCCGTCATAGGGCTGATGGTGAACCGATTGCCAAAATCCATTCAAAGGCAATCGGAAGACACAAAGTCCCTTGCCGAGCCAATTGTCACCCATCTTCCCAAGACGAGCCGGCAACTAAGTCCCGATCCGACATACTCAGGCAAGCCAATATAACAAGTTCAACCCTTGGTGGTCAAGTTGCCCAAGACAGCATCCCAACCTTTGGGATCGTAGGGGGTAGTCGAAGAGGACGTAGAATTTGCCAAATTCCTGGTGGCACAGACAGATAGTCCCTCTCCTGATGATGTAATCCCCGTGGACAAAGTTTCTTATCTCATCAATAAGAGGCTGCTGATTAGATCAATATATATATATATATATATATATATATATATATATATATATATATATATATATATATATATATATATATATACTACCTAGAGTGTCGAGTTATGTACATCAGGTACCTCTGAACTTACACTCTGTTCTTTCCCCGAGGGGATTCGTATTGCATCTCTGCGAGTGACAAGTCTTGTATATTGATACCTCTGAACTTTCGCTTTGATGTTTCAATTACCATATATCACGTCCATATTACCTCTGTTGGATTTTTTTTTTCAAAATCTATTACCCGCACTACCAGTGCGCAGAAGGGTAATAGGTCCATAAAACTTATCCCAATCTATTACTCGCACCATCGGTGCACAAAAAGGGTAATAGGTCCACAAAATTCTCCAACGGGAAAAACAACCATGTCCATATTACCTCTGAGTTGTTTTCCCGTCCATCACAAATAAACCACAAAATACATAGAACTTTCACGTTGATAGCACCTCTGAGTTGTTCTGTGTATCCCTATTAGGCCTACTCCTACCACGTCCTTATTACCTCTGAGTAGGGAGGCTCTACTTCAGACCCATATTTACCACGTCCTCATTAACTCTGAGTAAATATGTTGGTCTTCTCCCCACTTATTATCAGTACTCGCATCACTAGTACACAAAAAGGGTAATAAGTCCATAAAAGTTATCCTAATCTATTACTCGCACCATCGGTGTACCAAAGAGTAGTAGGTCCACAAAATATCATTCAAATCTATTTGCTCGCATTTCTAAATACACAAAAGGGCAATAGGTCCACAAAAAGTCCCCCCAGGGGGATATTCTTTATCAAAATGCTATTAAACCCTCTAGTATAAGCTCCTCAGAGTGAAGTGAATGTATCCTGCTTATTCAAAATAAGTTACATTCACAAAACTACATCTCAAAAAAAAGGGAAAGGAAAATCCACTACTCATCAGCAACACATAGCTTGATGAGGATGCCCTCCAGCTGCGCAGATGAGCGCTCAATTCTCAGTCTGACCCGACGTTCAGCTTCCTGGGATAACTTTTCGTCGTCCTCGAGATGCGCATGAGCCTGCCAATTTTGTCTAATTTCTTCAGTGCTCCCTCTAGAGCAGCAGAGGCTCGTGTGACTTCATCAGTCTCCTTGCAGATCTTCTCCCTCTTCTGACGAGTGGCTTGGAGCTCAGCCCCCAGAGATGTTAGCCTAGCTTGGAGTTGGAGGAGCTGCTCATTAGTTTCGGCCATAGCATAAATGGTGGTCTCCTCACGAGTTAAGCAAATCTCTCCCTCTCGGCTCAGTTTATCATATTTAAGGGACAGCTTCTGGAGGTCCTTCTCCAAAGTGGGCTTGGTCGTCTCTTGAACAACCTTTACCTTTCCTACTACTTTTATAAGAAAAGCATGCTCCTGCTCTACCGCAGCAGACATATCGACTTGTCACAGTTTCTGCAACTGGATTAGGCACTGATTAGCCTCTGCTAGCTTGTGCTCCAGAAGGACGGCCACCCCTTATCCACCCGAAAGTGTCTTCAGCAGGTCAATCTGGCCTTGGGCGCAGTGACGGGCCACGACAAATGAAGTCCCTCTCATTGAAGTACCTTCAACCCCTCGTTTTAGATGACGGTAGAAGCTCTCAACTATATCCCTCGATGATTCGTCTATATTTTCCAAAGATGACGGCGTCGAAGGAATATCAGCCAAGGAATCTGAAGGTGTGTGAGAAGAAGGCATAGCGGAGCTTGACGACCCTGTCAGAAGGAAAACAAACTCCGAGCGACGAGACTCCCGCACAACAGCGATCTCCTCTTCTGCAGCCCGAAGAAGCCGAAGACTAGGCAGAGTGGAGAGTTCAGTCTCCGGGGAAGAGACAACTTCAATCAACCCTACATCCACCGATGCTGGTATAGGAACCACCGCCTCTACCATTGGTACTTCTGGTATAAGCGGCTCTGAACTCGGCTTAGCACGGTTCTTTTCGATTTGAAGGAGGGGAGATCCATTTCTTCTCTTCAGTAAGAGGTCCGCCCCGACGTCGTCAGCTATGTCCTCCTTCGCGGTCACATCCACCATCGTTAGTGGAGAGGCAGGTCCGAAATAACCAACAATCAGCTTGACTCGAAGGATATGAAGAAAGAGCGAATGGACCTTCTTGTCGGTAAGAATATGACATAGCTTACCAGGGGAGGGCGGTGGAGACCGCGAGTCGCTCTGGACAGTCATGATTCCTCCTACTGCCCCCATATCCTCCTCTACAGCAATATCCAAATCACCTACATCTGTCACTCCAGCCCCGGTCAATCCAAAAGAAGGTAAAGCTGGGTCGGTTGTGACCAACTGAGACCCTGCAGCCTCGATATTCGATTCTGTAAGACTTGCATCTTCTTCGACCAGGGTGCCCGTAACTAGAGGTGTCTTAAAAACAGCATCGGGCTCCAGAGAGTTTAGGTCTTCCAAAGACTGCACAAAGGAAAGAGAGAAACAATAAGATAAAATCCCAAAAGTAATAGGGTGGTCGGCTGGAATAAAACTTACCTTCGGAAGGGTTTCGGCATCACTGCCCTCTCCCGCGAGGTCAGAACCTCGATTCCTAAACGCAACCCATTTTTGAGAATGAGGCCTATTAGCAACGGAAGGTCCGCGGTTACTTTGCTTAGGCGAAGGACTCGGCATAGGAGAAGGCAAGCGCATCACCGAAGTACTTATAGGGGGCAACAGATCGTTGTATTCATCCTCCTCTTCCGTATCAGTAAATCGGAGTCAGAGACTTCAACGATCTTCGTCTTCCCTGTCCTGTTCTTTTTTTGGACTCCTTGCATTTTTCTGCCAGCTTTGTACCGGTTATGAAACTGGTACTCGCATCGAAGTCATGGGAAGGCCCATTCATAGAGACGTGATGGAGTGCTGCCATGTACGAGATGCGCACCTAGCCCCCGGTATCAGGAAGAGAGAAGATGGTTTGAGTGCAGACAATACTATAGTAATGCCAGGCCCGGATACCATCTAGGACGCCGCCCTCATAACCCAAGCAGGAACTCGGGTTGTCCAAAAACAACTGGCAGTACCCGAATTGTCTAGAGTATCGGCTGGGCAAGTAAGGTTCCAAGAAGGCAACGTTACGGTTACGGTACACCAGATGTGCAGGACCGATATTCTGCAACCAGTGGAGCATCTTTTCGGATAGAATCTGGGGCGCGACACTGTCATCAAGATAAAGAAGCCTTATTTCCTCATCAGTGAAAGGCGGGGACCGACACAAAGAAGAAGTAGCTGTCCACCCGTGCGAGCGCAACACGGCATTCGAACATGGTCGAACAGGTCCAAGGCATATCATGATACTGATAGATGAATGCATCATTAATCGTCGCGTTCCCCTCAGGACCATGTCACATCAGAGAGGGATAGTGCATTAGCAGCCACCCCATCAGATAGTGGTAGGGTAGCTCAATTCGGTTGAAATCCTTTGTAACGTCACAAGCTATGGTTTGGACGTAAAGTTACGAAGACCCCGATGGATACTGCACACCATGGCTGGGAGTAGAGTAGCCTACCTCCGAAAACTAACTTGACAGCAGGGAGGATCAGGTTGCGGCTGATTCTCTCAATCGAACCAGCACCCCCTGAGACCACACAAACCTTCGGCCATACCATCAAAAATTTAGCCAAGATGGCCTTTTTGGACAAGGGTTGGGTATCGTGATAGAAGTAGATGAATGTGTCAGACTGGCTTCTGAATCTGTCACCAGAAGCTTTGGTCCTCTTGGCACTTTGTACCTGAGCATCCACTCATGTATGAGTCTGAGGGCTCCGAGGGACAACCCGGCCCGAGGCGCCAAGGTCAAACAAGTAACTGACCCAGGCCTTGGTGTGAGGAAGGGTCCCCTCAGAACTGTCATCCTTCTTCTTTGACATTTGTTGACAAGTGCTATGATGACATAACACCTTCCGGTAAATGGCAAGGAACCCGGGAAACCGCCACTCTAGTTCTTCAAACTCCTCATTCGTGGGAGTATACTCTTCATAAACTTCATCTTCCCAGGGCAACTTGGAGACGTCATGCATCTCGTGAAGGGCGATCCCCATCTCCCTAGCAGGTGTATAAAAGGTCCCCGTACGACGATTATACATCTCGAGGAGCGCTATGAACATCTTTGCGTTCATAGGAAGGCCATAGAAAGTGCCCCTTATGGTATAGTAGAGGCTGAGCTGCTGTAAAGTATCCCCATAAGTCGACAGAATCCAGAGCGTCAAGTTGACCCATGGAGGGGAACGACACATCCAATTCTGCAGCGACAGTCTACCCGTGGGATATGATCCTTTATGGGCAATCTGGTTCAGGAAGGTGTCGGCCTCAGAGAATCGATTATTGGGCCTCAGGTCATTTATAAAACTACTGAGGGCTAGCCCAATGATAGAACAACTGACCGATTCCCTGGTCGCATCCGTTGACCGTACTCGTCTATTATAATGGATATTGCCTACGTAGATTGCTTGCCGATCCTGAGTTATGGGGTCCACCATTCGCCTCTTGATAGGCACTATGTTGAAACTTGACAGAGAAAAGTGGCGTTCCATCTGAGGAAGATGAATCGATAGCCCGTTGGAAAGAAAATCCCAGTTCTCAAATAGCTCCAGGGTGCGGGGGTTCGAGACAACTATAGCGTCTCCAAACAAGAATACGGACTTCAAATAAATGTTCCCTAGCTTCCCGGAATTCATCATACTGAGTAAGTAAAAAAATGATTGGTTCCTGATCTCCCTTAACCTGGCCTCAGGTTGATTGCGGGTGATCTGAGTCGACACGTGTTCGACTATCGGGTCAAATCTCACACCCAACATAGATTGGGCATATCCTATCAAGAGCTCCCCCGATGGAGCTATGGGCAAGTTTACTGCAAAGAACAGAGAAGAAGTAAAAGTTAGAAGAAGTTCATCCCTTCAGCCATGCGACCTAGCCAAAATAGAACCTATGCGGCATAACAGCTTAAAGAACATGAGACGCATGCGGCTAGGTCATACAGTGCTCATGCGGCACAGTCGTGAGACACTTAGGCCGCTCAGTCAAAAAGTGCTCATGCGGCTCAGTCATGAGGCTCTTATGAGACACTTATGCGGCTCAGTCATGAAGTGTTCATGCGGTCAGTAATGAGGCATTTATGCGGCTTAGTCACGAAGTACTCCTGCGGCTCAAAACATGAGACACCCATGCGGCTCAATCAGAAGACACTTATGCGGCACAGTTATACAGTATTCATGCAGATCAGTCCTGGGTCAGTACTTATGCGGTTCAGGTTCGAATATGCAGCACTTATACGGCTCAGCCCATGCGGAACACATGCGGTCCAACTGAGATAGGACACGCATCGACCAGGCTTAAAGCATAGAAAGCGATATAGCACAGACCCGCGCATAAAACATGCGATATGGACATCGTCTTCCCACTGTCCTTACCTTTTATAGGGGTGTATGTCGGAATGAATGGAAGGAGAGCCCGCCACTCTCGACGGAGAAGCAAGTCCCTTCCTTTTGGCCGCAGCACCAGTCGACTTGGAAGCTTTTGGAGCCATTGAGACAGGAATATAAAGACGAAAGAGAAGAAAGTAAAAAAGAAAAATCTCTTTTTAAATAATCCCTATTTATAGAGTTTCTAAAAGGGTGCCGCTTCGATTCTCAAAATCATTAAAGATAATGATGACGTTTGGAGATTTTATCCCTAGTAACTGTCAGGTTTATCTCGAAAAGAGAACCCAAATCCAAAATCGAATTAAGAAATTAAAATGCAGCAGTGACAGCTGGCAGGCTGACGAGATTTCTCTGCGGCTCAAGATTTCCCTGCGGCTCGAGATCTCTCCGCGGCTCGAAAAATCCCTGCGATTTGAAGACTCCCTGCGGCTTGACATATCTCCATGCTTTTATTCAAAGTATTCCAAATTTGTAATTTGAAAACTTTGAAGGGGGCTTGTAGAAGCATAGATAATATAGGGTTTGTGCGGATCACAATTTGTCGCATATGTACTTTGGGCCAAATAGATCCACATAAAGGAGAGCCGTATGACATATTCAATACCTTATGCGGCCCGTCGACAACCAGCTGCAGAAGAAAGATATACGACCAAGAGGATCAGTTCGCCTGATAAAGCTGACAAGTTCTGTCAAAACTGACAAAAATGACAGCTCTGACACTTTGACAAAAAATTAAGACATGAGACATCACCAAAAGCAGGATTCATACGCTTTCATGCGGCCAAAAGGAGTGTTCTCCAAGCCGCATGAACCTTATGCGGCTCAAACATATACGGCCCCAAAGTCTTCGAACTTCATGCGGCCAAGGGTGACTGTGACCAAGCCGCATGAGCTTTATGCGGCCAAAATACATAATCTATACGGCTTAAAAGTCCTTAAGCTATATGCAGCCTAAGGAAGTTTGTGACTTAAGCCGCATGAGTCTCATGCAGCCCCACATGGTCGAAAACTGAGAGACTCATATGGCTCAAAATGATTCCTATCCTGTGATAGGACACGTGGCAGGCTGACCAAGTCTTAACCACCCAGATTTGCTGTAACAAATTTCCAACAAATTGACAGCTGGCGGCCAAAGAGCGGGTCTTCACGTGCTGATTAGCCACGTGGCCACAAGCCATCTATGCGGCTCAACATACATACCACTATAAATAGCAGGGTGCCACACCCCTGCAAAAGGCTGGCAACCTTTGAAAAATAATTTATTCAAGAGCTAAGGACTGCATTAGATAGTCCAAGGAGTAAGGCAGAGTTGATAACACTTTCTCGAGCATCTACTGTTATCCCCCAGAATCAAAAACTAAATAATTGTACTTAGATTGTTTCCTAGGATTTCTTTCTAGGCTTTTCTTTATACAAGCGAGTTTGCAATCAATTTCAGTATTTCTGTAATACCTGTCTTTGATTTTTAATGGCAAACAGAAATCCATTGAGATGTTGTCCCACTTTCACTCGGAAATGGCGAGATTCTGCAGCTCTCCGCCTGGCTTTTGTTGTTCTGCTTTCACTTGCTGACACGCCATGCATTGCGACACAAAAGTAGCCACGTCTTTCTTCATGCCGTGCCACCAAAAGTTTGTGCACAAGTCCTTGTTATAAGCCCACTTCCCAAATTTTTAATTTTTTTAATTTTATTTGTTTATGATTAATTTTATGGTCATTGGAAGTCATGCCAAAGCTTGTTGGTGAGTTATGACCATCTTATAGTCACATGATCTCTAGATAGGGTCTATATGTATTCTATGGCTATATTATATTTTATTATGATTTTTAGACATTTTTATATATTTTTAAATATTTATTCTATGGAGATTTATATTTATGAATGACTTTCATAATTTATTTTGAGATAATTTATGACTATTTTGAGATCCATTATTTTTCTTTAGGCTCTATTAGGTTAAATATATTTTCTGTATTTTTCTATAATTTTTCTAGAATTTTTAGATAATTAAATATAGAAAAAAACCTATTTTCTAAGACTTCTAGAATTTACTGTGCAAGCCTATGAGCAAATATTGACCCCAAATATTTTTTTAGGGTTCTATATGTTATTTTATATTTTTTGGAATTTTTATAGATTTTCTTGTTGAAATTTTTACATATTTATTTTGAGTTATTTGATTAAAAACTGATTAAAAATTCATTTCTGGTAATTAAAAACCTATTTTCCTAAAATATTACACAGTCAGCCGTACCCTGGCCCACCTGTCGGCGCTCAAACCTGTCAGCCACCGCCTCTCTCTCTCCTATATATATATATTATTATATTCGTCCACCCTAATTAAATTCCAGCCGCCTTTTGTGGGAGAACTCATCTATGGTTTCCGACTTCCCGAAGCGATTTCCGCCAACTCCGACGTAATTTTCGCGCGCCGTTTTTTTTGTTGGATTCGTATCGAGCCATAACGGCGATATCTTTTGACCAAAGCGTGATTTTGTGGCACGGTTGATTCCAGCGCACTCGTAGCGCTAAAATCTACCAAGGTGCACTTTCAAAATCTAGAGTTCACAGCGTTTGACTAAAAAGTCAATGACATGTCTCGATTTGCGTGCTATGGTTTCCAAAATTGAGAAACACGACTTTTGATGGCCAAACTTGCATGTTTAGATTATATTCAGATTATTATTAGGTTAAATTAGGTTTTTAAGTAAATTATTCTAGAATTAATTATTATTAGATTAGTAACCCAATTAGCGACTATTTCATGAATTTAAAACTAGAACATTAGAATTAACTTGTAATTTTTGTGCACGGTTCGTGGTGCGATATGTGTTATAGGTTGACAGCTTCTAGATTGGTATTTTCCCTCATCCTCTACTTGTGACAACGGTTTGTGCAAGGGTTCAGGCAAGTACAGTATTGCATTTATGTTTTAGTTCATTATAATGTTTACTCTATAGATCTCTTGTTTGATATCCCGTTGAGTCATTGCTTGATATTCCATTGAGACACGATTGTGACACTGTAGTTATCATATCATTCTTAGTGTGTCATTGACCATTATTGATTGTTAGAGAGTCGGGAGGGGAAATACTCGATAAATACGTGAACAAACCCACTTACCGTTACCGAATGATAGCTAAGTCATACACACCCACGTATGAGTTAGCCGTACCAATTACTGAATGATAGCCAACGTATGATGTGCCGTATTAGCCCAGCCGTTCACGTATTAGAAGGTATTTCATACACACATAGTGGTTCCTATCTTTTCCTTTTACCTAGTCTATTATCTTGCCAGTTCATATCCTGATAGTTCTTGTCTTGCTAGTTCTAGTTCTTTATATACTCTTTGCCATCATTGTTTCTCGCTTGTTCTAACTTATTTTGGACTAACAACATTAATTACAATATGGTTGTACTCTGCTCCTTTCCTGACTGGATCGTTGTTATAGGTGAGGATGACGTGTCTACTTTTTCGCTATGGACCATACGAGGGGGAGATAGAGACTCAAAGGCCAGACAATAGAAGACTAGTTAGATGTGTGGTAGTTTTCTATAATTGTAAAAGCTTATATTCTTCTTCAAGTGTAAAACTTCTAAATTTTGTAAAGTTGATTTAGTTGTTGTGAATGAGCAGTTAGTATTTATGAGCACTTTATTTATTACAGGCTAGACAGCGTACTATCGCCGACACTGCGGCGTAGGCTGGGCTTGGACACGTCTCGTATCCAAAAAGCGAGTGCGGGTCGTGACAAGTTTTATGGTGGCCCATGCAGGTCTGATTTCTCAAAAGATTACGAACTTGTGGTAGTACTTAAGTTAGCAGTACTACTGCAAGCCTGCGACTAGTGTGCTCATTCACAATTAGGATTGATTTAATTTTAGGAGAATAAATAGGACTAGGAGTCCCTTATTCAATTTGACCCTTGGATAGTTAAGATATTTAAATAGGCCATGTGATTTAGCTAATGATTTATTGAAGTCTCGGTATAGATAAATCGAATAATTTTTCTAAGAGAACATGTTATTTTGTTTTGACATGTTGGTAGGATCCAAGGTGGGTAGAATATACGTTTGGTAAGTTAGGCCTTCATAGAATTCAATTCCTAATTTTGATCATTTTTGTGCCATTTTATCTTCTGCCTTCTCTAAACCTCGTTTATTTTCAAAATTATTTTACGATTGTTTTATTTAATTCCTAATCTTGGTTCAATTATCTATATATTAATTCAAGTTGTCTTCGTTCATTTTGTGATCATTTTGTTTTCAAAACTGATACTTTTACTCAAGTTCAAATACTTATATTTTCTTATCATGATCGACTTATTTGAATTTATTGAAGTTCCTTTGAAATTCTTATGGATATAGTTGAAATAATTTTCGGTGACATACAATGGTAAGGCAGATGTGAACTGTCCCTATTTATTTGAATTATGGAGACTGCGGGTTCACTGCAATCAGCAGCGCACTGGCGTGGCATGACCCCTAAGTTAAAATAATTTTAAGTATGCGTAGGTTGTCGAATATTACTAAAATTATATCCTAGTTGTATTATTGATCTTTTGATTTATTATGCCAATATTGGGTAGAGTTGATAAAGTGTTCGATAACATATTATACTTGAGTCATTAAACCAAGGGCTCACGGCAGCCAGATGTACACTGACGAGGCATGGATTCTCGGTTAAATGGCTTCGGATATACTTATGATTTTCGAATATCATAGCGACTATTTCCTTTATTGGCATACGACTATTAAATTTTTTTTTCTTTCAAATTTATTTGATGTCTTATTTCTTGTTATCACCTTCTCTACAACTACTAGTTCTTTATTTCTCTCATATTTTTCTATTTTCGAATCGTCATCTTTTAAATCTATTTTGATTTCCTTCCACTATATTTCTAAAACGTATTTAGATTTCGATTCTATACGCCTGATCAATTTTGATCATTCATCACATTATTTTCTTGATTATATTCTTTGTCGTGCTTATTCATATCGATTGGTCATGTCATATTTTGATGATATTCTTGCTTGTGCCTATTTGTATATTTAAAATTTCGAGGACGAAATTTTTTCTAAGGTGGGTAGATTTGTAAGCCCACTTCCCAAATTTTAATTTTTTGATTATGATTAATTTTATGGTTATTGGAAGTCATGCCAAAGCTTGTTGGTGAGTTATGACCATCTTGTGGTCACATGATCTCTAGATAGGGTCTATATGCATTCTATGGCTATATTATATTTTATTATAATTTTTAGACATTTTTATATATTTTTAAATATTTATTCTATGGAGATTTATATTTATGAATGACTTTCATAATTTATTTTGAGACCATTTGTGACTATTTTGAGACCCATTATTTTTGTTTAGGCTCTTTTAGGTTAAATATATTTTCTGTATTTTTCTATAATTTTTCTGGAATTTTTAGATAATTAAATATAGAAAAAACCTATTTTCTAAGACTTCTAGAATTTACTGTGCAAGCCTATGAGCAAATATTGACCCCAAATATTTTTCTAGGGTTCTATATGTTATTTTATATTTTTTGGAATTTTTACAGATTTTTTTGATGTTTTTACATATTTATTTTGAGTTATTTGATTAAAAACTGATTAAAAATTCATTTTTGGTAATTAAAAACCTATTTTCCTAAAATATTACACAGTCAGCCGTACCTTGGCCCACCTGTCGGCGCTCAAACCTGTCAGCCACCGCCTCTCTCTCTCATATATATATATATATATATATATATTATTATATTCGTCCACCCTAATTAAATTCCAGCCGCCTTTTGTAGGAGAACTCATCTAGGGTTTTCGACTTCCCGAAGCGATTCCCGCCAACTCCGACGTGATTTTCGCGCGCCATTTTTTTTGTTAGATTCGTATCGAGCCATAACGGCGATATCTTTTGACCAAAGCGTGATTTTACGGCACGGTTGATTCCAGCGCACTCGTAGCGCTGAAATCTACCAAGGTGCACTTTCAAAATCTAGAGTTCACAGCATTTGACTAAAAAGTCAATGACATGTCTCGATTTGCGTGCCATAGTTTCCAAAATTGAAAAACACGACTTTTGATGGCCAAACTTGCATGTTTAGATTATATTCAGATTATTATTAGGTTAAATTAGGTTTTTAAGTAAATTATTCTAGAATTAATTATTATTAGATTAGTAACCCAATTAGCCACTATTTCATGAATTTAGAACTAGAACATTAGAATTAACTTGTGATTTTCGTGCAAGGTTCGTGGTGCGATATGTGTTATAGGTTGACAGCTTCTAGATTGGTATTTCTCCTCATCCTCTACTTGTGACTACGGTTTGTGTAAGGATTCAGGCAAGTACAGTATTGCATTTATGTTTTAGTTCATTATAATGTTTACTCTATAGATCTCTTGTTTGATATCCCGTTGAGTTATTGCTTGATATTCCATTGAGACACGATTGTGACACTGTAGTTATCGTATCATTCTTAGTGTGTCATTGACCGTTATTGATTGTTAGAGAGTCGGGAGGGGAAATACTCGATAAATACGTGAACAAACCCACTTACCATTACCGAATGATAGCTAAGTCATACACACCCACATATGAGTTAGCCGTACCAATTACTGAATGATAGCCATCGTATGATGTGCCGTATTAGCCCAGCCATTCACGTATTAGAAGGTATTTCATACACACATAGTGTAATGCCCCGCTCCGCACGGTGCATTATGCTGAGTCGTTGACTCGAAGAGTTGCGTTGACCCGATTACGTATCGATGCGAATCGATACAAAGTGTTAAGTTGTCCCGAGCAATGCATCGAACTAAGTCGATGCGAAGAGTTGCCTTGTCCCAAAGAATGCATCGAGTGAATCGATGCGAAGCGCCGCGTTGCCTTGATGGATAAGTGCGTTGAGACGGCTCGAAGATTCTAAGAAATCGAATCGACCAAGGCGCAAGTCCGAATCGATGCAAGTATTGATTTTAGTTGGTTTCATGTGCAGGCTATACGTTTACGCTGAAATGTTAGAGGTCGATCTTTTGCCTTATTCAGTAAGGGGTCCACGAAAGCAAATCGTCGCCTTGCGACGGACTGAGGCGTTGGCACGGTAAGCCAAATCGGACGTACAAACTTAATAAGCACGAAGTGCTCGAATGGCTAAGTCAGGAGAGTGGCCGTGCAACAAAGTTATGAAATCGAGCCGCATCGGCTCGGCGAAACGACAAAGGCGTATCGACTCAAGGTGGGAGGATTGACTTCTTTTTACTCCTTCATTCGATAAGTCAAATATATCATTGTATGCTGAGTTAACCTATCAACGCCACGGGCGTGGCTCGATAGAGAGATAAAAGTAGTGCGTGTCGAACACTAGATAGAACAATTAAAATGAATCGTACGGCAAACGTGCGAGTCGCTATGGAACATTGGATATTGCAAAGGCGAGCGCCTCGGTGCGCAAGCCACAAGAACATGGGATAACTGTACTCGGCGAGTGCCTTAGTGCACGAACCATACCGTGCCTTCGCACACGAGTTAGAACGGCTAGAACATTGAAAGACAATAGGCGAGCACCCTAGCGCGCAAGCCACGGACATTGAATGCTAAGTCATAGAATATCAAAATACGGTCGAAACGTGCCTACGTGCACGGGATAATAAAAGATGGCTTCGTTGCGAGAGAATGCAGTTGTAGCATGAATGTGGCGGAACTGTCGGATATGGCATAATGCCTCGAAAGGTGTTCGGGACCTTCGGATCGTTCGGTTGACGAGCATTGAGTTGAGGCATGATGCCATTGAAACATTGAAACGAAGTATGAACGTAAGAACATAGAAAGTTAACGGAAGAAACACGAGATGATAATGCGGCATAGTGCCCTTCGAAATGTTCACGGCCTTCGGGCGTTCGTTGAGAACATTCGGACGTTGTGCCAATTGAAATAGAGATAAGCGAACTTGCTTGGTTGTATGAAATATAAGATTCGTTGCATGGTCAAATGGACTTAAAGATATAAAAGCCCATGCATGGGTATTCCCTCGAACGCGGCGCGCCAGGGCGCTGGGACCGTTCGGCCTAGGAGGGATTCGTTTACGGTATTGTTGGTGCACTTCATTTAGATGGGTAGCGACCGTCGGGTGAATGTGATAAGCCACTTGCTGCGATTATTTCGATGGCCTCTGATGTTGGTTAGCAACCGCACAGAGTTAACATCGTCTTATGTTTTGATTCGATAAATATAAGTCCATTCTAGCCCGAAAAGCTAGTGACCTTAATATAGTTAAGGGCGATGGGTTTGGAAGTGCAAGGTATACGTATCCTGCATGGATAGATCCGAATAGAGGGCACTTATAATATGACAGGGAAAATGGATAGGCGTATTCACCTTGCGTCGGTGCAAGGGCGGGTGCGTCGATATTGCTAAGTTGTGCCACGAATCAAACACCAGATTGCTTGCTTGCCTATTCAATTCGATAACATGCTTGCTATGATAACATACTTTACGCTTTCGAATATGCCATGAAATTGACCCTAAGGAGAACATAGCAAGATCATAAGCTAAGTTGCATGATTCAACATAAATATTAAAATGTCGGTTTGGAAAGATGATCTTTGCTTCAGTACATGCGAGGACGAACGTACTGATCCACCACCAGCTTCATGCAGGGTGCAGGGAATGGATTGCTCACGGCGAAGCGTTGCTTGAACGCGTTGAGGCTTGGAATGCCGAAGCGTATTGAAGCGTGCGATCGCATAGACGCTCGGACTCGCGACAGGATTGATGCGGCCGAGATATAGAAGGCATGATGTATGGAACGGCGAAATCCTTTGTGGGCAAGAGAGAACCTGAGTGTTGTAGCCAATCTGGCAAATTCTGTTGGGCTATCGAAAGCCTTTGTAATCTGATTTCGAATATCAATAAAGAGAATCATTTTCGTATACTCTGTTTCCTTTTCATTGTTAACGTTCAATTCAAAGATAACCATTTGAGAACTTGTCATCTTGCCTTGCACGAGCACAACTCCAGGCTCGTGCGGTATTACGCCCCAGCAAGGACGATGATTCGGGTGATTCTGGGTCGGGGCTTGACAAATTGGTATCAGAGCTCTAGACTTAATTTCCTCTGGACGCTTGCTTCATTTTAGTTCTAAAAGTTGCCCACCACCAATCGAAATCACTCTTGACTCTACTCGATGCCGCACTGGATGTTCCATACAATAAGTCTAATACAAATCATGTAATTTTACCGCGTGTTGTTTTGGAAATTACATGGTGTTGCTAGAAAAGTCGTGGAAGGTTTGTTGCTGTAAGTGCAACACGCTGCGAGATTTGAATTCAAGGATTTTGTTGCCGCGGATGCAACACGTCGTGAATTGTAAATTGAGATATTCGTTGTTTGTAACGAACGATACTAGAAATGTTGGTTGCATCGATACAATGAAAGTCGTGGAATGTTGCTGCAGCAATTGCCACGCGTTGATTGTAAATGATGCGTTGAAAAGAAAAATGAAAGTTGATATTGAATGTGTCGAACGGATTCACATATCGTTTTCGAAGGTGCTTTTGCGATGAAAAGCGATAAGTCAATATCGAATGTGTTGAAACGGATTTGAGCATTGACTTTGAATGTCGAAAATGAAATGTTGCACGATGTGCAATGCGTATCGAGAATAAATTGAAGCACGAGGTGCGGTAAATATCGGAAATAAATCGTTGCACGATGTACAATGCGTATTGAAAGTAAATTATTGTACGTGGTGCAACGCGTATCAAAGTAATCGCTGCACGAAGTGCGACGGATATTGAAAATGAATTTTGCACGAGATGCAACGAAAGAAAACAAACGTTATAAATCGAGAAAAGAAAATCGGTTCGATTGCGCACCGAGCTTGTGTTGGCGAATGAATGCATTGGCCGAGTTGCGTCGGATTTTGATTAATCAGAGTTACGGTTGTGATCAAGCACGATCACTGCGGAAATCGT
This sequence comes from Iris pallida, assembly GCA_029216955.1. NCBI lineage: Eukaryota > Viridiplantae > Streptophyta > Magnoliopsida > Asparagales > Iridaceae > Iris > Iris pallida. Next base: position 127,106 of record JANAVB010040320.1, on the reverse strand, counting down.
GAGTCGGAAGAGATCGTTGGTTCGTAAAGAGTCCGTTGCGACAGAAGTAACTTGATTTCTGGGTGGTATATGACATACCACCGATGCAATGAATGGCGCAATTCCGAGTGGTATATGTAATACCATTTGTGCGATGAATTGCATCGACGTATTATGAGAATTGCGGAAGGTTTGTCCGCAACGGACGGGATAGCACCGAGACTCGATTGAGAATTTATACGACGGCATGTTGATGCAAGTGTTCTTCGATGATCGGTTAGAACGGTAAGGCGGGACTCGTAACATTGAATGGTATGTCGATTCAAAATTTATGTGTCGGTCGAATGACGGAAACTAGCAAAATGATTATGCCTTGAGGCAACAATCGGATCGACGGGATAGGAAACTCGAAACGTTGAAATCGAATCGCACGACTTGCGAGCTCGATAAAAATGTTGGGCGATACAAAATATAATTGAATCGCACGACTTGCGATCCTGATTGAAATGTTGGGCGAGGCAAATCGAATCGCACGACTTGCGATTTCGATATAAATGTTAGGCGATGCGAATTGTAATCGAATCGCACGATGTGCGATTTCGGTAAGAAAGTTGGTTGACGCGAGTAATCGTACCTAAGAAATAGTTGGTTACATACGACAAAACTCATTTGAGTACGACTGAAAACACGCGAAACTTAGAGGGCGAGATCGTATGACTTGAGGGTTCGATGTTGGATAATCGGTAACTCAGTTACGCGATCAAAGTATAGCGGGATGCGGCAAATCGAAGAACGAGTCGATGTGTATGGAAAAGTTTGTTACGAACTTGGAAGTATGCGATGTGAGTTAAGTTGATATTGGAACAGATTCAAAGTTGACCCTTACGTTATCGAAATGGATACGGCGTATCGAGATCGATACGTAAAGAAGCGTAAGCACGATGTGAGAATACAAAATAGAGTGTGCCTCGCATTATGAAATTTTGTAAGTAACGATGCGAGAATGAACGAACTTGGTTGATCGTAAACTTTGTGAATTATCAAAGACGAGAATATAAGTCATCGACGATTGCTCGATGCGTATAGCATCTCATGTGTCGACCGCGAAATAAGATAGACTCGAACTCGATACGAGTAGATGTTTCGTAAATTGCGAAATCATCGACGGCAGTGCATGACTTTACTCGGAGGATAGTTGCACATCAGTTGCGCCGATAGAAATGGTTATGTACGGATTTGGGTAGTCGCGTAGAAATCGTCGGAACGTGATTTGGCTCCGAAATAAGATATAGCATGGTTTGTAGTAAACTGTCCTTCGATGATGATCCATAATTATCGAGCGTAGCTTCGGGGCAGCTGACCCTAGAAGACTTGACCGCCAAATCAAATTGAATGCTGCAGACCGTAAGATGACCCATGCGATATCGCATTTGAGATTGCACCGATAACAAATATAACACGGTACATGTTGACGATAAGTCTAGACGATCGAAAATTATTGGAATAACTTTCGATTGAGAATGATATAGTTAGATTTGAGTATTCGTCGGATGAATGCTTGAATGGTTATGTTGGTCGACGATCAAACTAGAAATTCACCAACGAACTTGGTGATTCGGATAGGCGATTGCGAGATTCGTGCGATGCACGAGAGAGAACGATAAGGGAATAACTTATGAGTCATGTCGTTAGATTCGGATTCACCTTGCAATTGAGCTTGTGTGAATCGAAACTTACATTCGATGTTGCGAGACGGATAAGTTGGGAATTTGGCTAGTGAATTCCTACTCGTTAGGAAATCGAACGTAAGGCGCATTGTAAAGACCTTCGTGTCAAGGCGATCGTTATCTTGAGCACCGTCGCCTTGATGTAAACTTTGTGTTGGATAGATTGTGGCCTTTGTGCAATGTCAATTTAAACTTGCGTCGGAAGGATTTGAGCACGGTGTCTAGGTAAGTCACCTAGCAGATGTGGTCTTGAATATTGATGCTTTTGCAAAGTCAACAAAAGAGAATCATGTCGAGATAGGATGCGAAGTGAAACATCGGAAATCGTTGGATAGTGACGTCGAACGCAAGGCGTTGCTGAGACTCGTTGTGATTGGATGCACGACGGCTTGACGCGACGCGTAGAATTGATAGTCCCGATAAAACAGACAAAGTGAGAAATGCGATTTTGAATCGCATCGTGTACCTTGACTTATGTTGGACGATCGCATATGTATCAATATGCATGTGTGCTAGAATTGCGAGAACAAGTAATAGAGCCAAGTCCGATCGAGAATACGAGATGGCAAGCTATTGAGAATAAGAGTTACGTGTTTGCGTTGTTCCGATATCTTACAACTGAGATCGGCTGAAATGCATATATTGGTGGGACGCCTAAAATATGTATATGATTCCAAACTAAGTTGTACGATCCAAACGATAGTGAGATGAGATCGTGGAACGATCTAATGAAACCCTTGGAAATTTAGTATTGGTTTCGGTTCGGGACGAACCTTGTTTTGAATGGTATATTCTATAATGCCCCGCTCCGTACGATGCATTATGCTGAGTCGTTGACTCGAAGAGTTGCGTTGACCCGATTACATATCGATGCGAATCGATACAAAGTGTTAAGTTGTCTCGAGCAATGCATCGAACTAAGTCGATGCGAAGAGTTGCCTTGTCCCAAAGAATGCATCGAGTGAATCGATGCGAAGCGCCGCGTTGCCTCGATGGATAAGTGCGTTGAGACGGCTCGAAGATTCTAAGAAATTGAATCAACCAAGGCGCAAGTCCGAATCGATGCAAGTATTGATTTTAGTTGGTTTCATGTGCAGGCTATACGTTTACGCTAAAATGTTAGAGGTCGATCTTTTGTCTTATTCAGTAAGGGGTCCACGAAAGCAAATCGTCGCCTTACGACGGACTGAGGCGTTGGCACGGTAAGCCAAATCGGACGTACAAACTCAATAAGCACGAAGTGCTCGAATGGCTAAGTTAGGAGAGTGGCCGTGCAACAAAGTTATGAAATCGAGCTGCATCGGCTCGGCAAAACGATAAAGGCGTATCGACTCAAGGTGGAAGGATTGACTTCTTTTTACTCCTTCATTCGATAAGTCAAATATATAATTGTATGCTTAGTTAACCTATCAACGCCACGGGCGTAGCTCGATAGAGAGATAAACGTAGTGCGTGTCGAACACTAGATAGAACAATTGAAATGAATCGTACGGCAAACGTACGAGTCGCTATGGAATATTGGATATTGCAAAGGCGAGCATCTCGGTGCGTAAGCCACAAGAACATGGGATAACTGTACTCGGCAAGTGCCTTAGTGCACGAACCATACCGTGCCTTCGCGCACGAGTTAGAACGGCTAGAACATTGAAAGACAATAGGCGAGCGCCCTAGTGCGCAAGCCACGGACATTGAATGCTAAGTCATAGAACATCGGAATACGGTCGAAACGTGCCTACGTGTACGGGATAATAAAAGATGGCTTCGTTGCGAGAGAATGCAGTTGTGGCATGAATGTGGCAGAACTGTCGGATATGATATAATGCCTCGAAAGGTGTTCGGAACCTTCGGGTCGTTCGGTTGACGAGCATTGAATTGAGGCATGATGCCATTGAAACATTGAAACAAAGTATGAAACGTAAGAACATAGAAAGTTAACGGAAGAAACACGAGATGATAATGTGGCATAGTGTCCTTCGAAATGTTCACGGCCTTCGGGCGTTCGTTGAGAACATTCGGGCATTGTGCCAATTGAAATAGAGATAAGCGAACTTGCTTGGTTGTATGAAATATAAGATTCGTTGCATGGTCAAATGGACTTAAAGATATAAAAGCCCGTGCATGGGTATTCTCTCGAACGCGGCGCGCCAGGGCGCTGGGACCGTTCGGCCTATGAGGGATTCGTTTACGGTATTGTTGGTGCACTTCATTTATATGGGTAGCGACCGTCTGGTAAATGTGATAAGCCACTTGCTGCGATTATTTTGATGGCCTCTGATGTTGGTTAGCAACCGCACAGAGTTAACATCGTCTTATGTTTCGATTCGATAAATATAAGTCCATTCTAGCCCGAAAAGCTACTGACCTTAATATAGTTAAGGGCGATGGGTTTGGAAGTGCAAGGTATACGTATCCTGCATGGATAGATCCGAATAGAGGGCACTTATAACATGACAGGGAAAATGGATAGGCGTATTCACCTTGCGTCGGTGCAAGGGCGGGTGCGTCGATATTGCTAAGTTGTGCCACGAATCAAACACGAGATTGCTTGCTTGCCTATTCAATTCGATAACATGCTTGCTATGATAACATGCTTTACGCTTTCGAATATGCCATAAAATTGACCCTAAGGAGAACATAGCAAGATCATAAGCTAGGTTGCATGATTCAACATAAATATTAAAATGTCGGTTTGGAAAGATGATCTTTGCTTCAGTACATGCGAGGACAAACGTAATGATCCCCCACCAGCTTCATGCAGGGTGCAGGGAATGGATTGCTCGCGGTGAAGCATTGCTTGAACGCGTTGAGGCTTGAAATGTCGAAGCGTATTGAAGCGTGCGATCGCATAGACGTTCGGACTCGCGACAGGATTGATGCGGCCGAGATATAGAAGGCATGATGTATGGAACGGCGAAATCCTTTGTGGGCAAGAGAGAACCTGAGTGTTGTAGCCAATCTGGCAAATTCTGTTGGGCTATCGAAAGCCTTTGTAATCTGATTTCGAATATCAATAAAGAGAATCGTTTTCGTATACTCTGTTTCCCTTTCATTGTTAACGTTCAATTCAAAGATAACTATTTGAGAACTTGTCATCTTGCCTTGCACGAGCGCAACTCCAGGCTCGTGCGGCATCACACCCCAGCGAGGACGATGATTCGGGTGATTCCGGGTCGGGGCTTGACACATAGTGGTTCCTATCTTTTCCTTTTACCTAGTCTATTATCTTGCCAGTTCATATCCTGATAGTTCTTGTCTTGCTAGTTCTAGTTCTTTATATACTCTTTGCCATCATTGTTTCTCGTTTGTTCTAACTTATTTTGGACTAACAAATTAATTGCAATATGGTTGTACTCTGCTCCTTTCCTGACTGGATCGTTGTTATAGGTGAGGATGACGTGGCTACTTTTGCGCTATGGACCATACGAGGGAGAGATAGAGACTCAAAGGCCAAACAATAGAAGACTAGTTAGATGTGTGGTAGTTTTCTATAATTGTAAAAGCTTATATTCTTCTTCAAGTGTAAAACTTCTAAATTTTGTAAAGTTGACTTAGTTGTTGTGAATGAGCAGTTAGTATTTATGAGCACTTTGTTTATTGCGGGCTAGACAGTATACTACCGTCGACACTGCGACGTAGGCTGGGCTTGGACACGTCTCGTATCCGAAAAGCGGGTGCGGGTCGTGACACTTGTACATCTTGGTGCTTCGAGGATGTAACAAGTACTTCGCATAATATGCCTCCGTCAGAATTTCTTTTCTAAGCTCGGCAGTTTCAGGAATGCAGAGCCTTCCTTTTAGTTGCATCATCCCATCTCCGTCTTCCGCAAAGTCAGTCGCCCTTTCTATTGAAATCATCTCGTGCATCTTCTTCAAGAATGAATCATCCTTCTGTGCGGTCTTTATTTTGCTAAGCAGGCTGGATCATAACTTCAACTGAGCTAGGTGCAGGTGTCGATACTCAATTCCGAGTTCGATACCCATCGCTTTTCGCCGTATCTCATTATTTATGGCCAGTGATCCCATAAACATTCTGCTAAGCGCGTCGGCTACAACGTTTCCATTGTCCGGCGTATACTCGATCGTTAGCTCAAAATATTTTATGAGTTCGAGCCAACGTCGCTGTCGTAGGTTGAGTTCTCGTTGCATAAACAAGTATTTTAGGCTTTTATGATCTGTTTAGATTCTGCAAGCCACACCATATAGGTAGTGCCGCCAGAGTTTCAATGCAAACACGATCGCCGCCAATTCTAGGTCGTGCGTCGGATAGTTTTTCTCGTGCTGCTTCAACTGCCGTGAAGCGTAGGAGATGACTTTATCTCTCTGCATGAGTACGCACCCGAGGCCAGTTTCCGATGCGTCGTTGAATATCTAAAAGCCTTCTGGACCGTCTGGAAGTGCAAGGATTGGAGCTGAGACGAGCCGTTGCTTCAACTCTGGAAAGCTGGATTAACAGTCGTCACTCCATTCAAATACTACTCCCTTCTTGGTGAGGCAAGTCAGAGGCGATGCTAGTTTTGAAAAGCTCCGTACGAATCTTCGATAGTAGCCCGCTAAGCCTAGGAAACTCCGAATATCGCTAGCCGAGGTAGGTCGTTTCCAATCTACCACCGCATCAATCTTCTTTGGGTCCACCGCGACACATTCGACAGAGATTACATATCCGAGGAATGTCACACTACTCATCCAGAACTCGCATTTACTTAGCTTAGCATATAATTTATTTTCATTCAGAGTTTGTAATTCCGTCTTCAAGTGTTCTGCATGCTCTTCTCGATTCTTTGAGTAGATAAGGATATCGTCGATGAACATGACTACAAATTTATCGATTTGGGATCGGAAGACTCGGTTCATCAGATCCATGAAAGCGGCTGGGGCATTCGTCAAACAGAACGACATGACTAGGAATTCATAATGACCATATCGAGTGTGGAAGGCAGACTTCGATATGTCATCGGACTTGATCTTCAACTGATGATAGCCTGAATGAGATCAAATTTTTGAAAATATTGACGCGCCTTGCAGTTGGTCAAACAAGTCATCAATTCATGGCAAGGGATACTTGTTCCGTACGGTCGCCTTGTTGAGTTCCCGATAGTCGATGCATAGCCGCATCGATCCATCATTCTTCTTCACAAACAGTATAGGAGCTCCCCACGAAGAGACGCTAGAGCGAATAAATCCGTGGTCTAGCAACTCTTGTAATTGCACCTTCAGCTCCTTCAGTTCTGCTGGAGCCATTTCGCAAGGCGCTTTTGATATCGGCCGCGTATTCGGAAAGGTGTCGATACTGAATTCTATTTCTCGATCCGACAGCATTTCGGGCATCTCATCAGGGAAAACGGCAGGAAAATCTGCTACAACATCAGTTTGCATTATGTTTGTATTATCCTTTCGCGGGTCTCGAACTGATGCCAAGTATTCTGCACAGCCGGAACGCAACATACGCCTCGCCGAGATTGCCGATACCATTATTGCCGTCTTCGAGACCGTACCACACAAATATGAGAACTCTGTCTCGCTAGGAAGACAAAACACCACTCTCTTCTCATCTCAACTTGGTTAACTTTATTAGAAAACTCCTCTGGGTTCGTTAATGCGTATACTAGGGACATCCTTAGTTCTGCAGACATCTTCAATGCATCGTATACGCTGAGGAGTGCAGGAATCTTTTTGAGGTGAGCTAATATGTCATAGCGAACATGTTGTCTCCGTACACTCGATCGTTGCATGACAAGCGCCCAACCAACCCATGCCCATGATTATGTCGTACTCTTTGATGTCTAGTACGACGACATCCAAGGATAGATTTCTTCTTCCGATGCAAATGTAGCCATCCCTACAAATAAAGTTTGCAGGCATATCGACTCCCGATGGAGTGCTAACGCTAATGTCCATATCTAGTGATTGCATGGTTATTTTATTTTCTTTCGCAAAATCAGCAGCTATAAAACTATGTGTCGTACCCGAACCGAATAGTACTCGAGCAGGTATATTTTTGTAGAGTAATATACCTGTTACAATAGTATCGGACGGAATGCCTCATCTCGAGTTAGTGCATAGACTCGGCCTTGAGCTCCATGGCGTTGATTCTGTGGGTTCATGGGCACCGTATTTTCGCCTTGTAGTATAGGCACTTTATGTTGATTCGGAACGTTAACGTTCCTTGGTGGGTTGTGTTGATTCGAAACATTTTTCGGATAATATGTAACTATATGGCCTACCTCGCGACACTTGTAGCAAAATCTCGTGACGCAATCGATGGTTTGGTGCCTACGCCTACCGTATCTACTGCAGTGTTGTCCGCCATGGCCCCGGTTATCAAATGTGTTCGGATATTTTGATACTCCCGATCCCCCAGCGTCGTTAGGACGCTTGTTGAAGTGGTTACGGACGACAGGCATGGCTTTTTGTGATATACGGCCAAAGACACGCTCACTATTGAGAGCGACATCGTAGGATTCATGGTAGGTTCGACACCTTTGATTCATGACGTCCCTTTGTAGTTCGTCATTTAGGCCTTGTTGGAAGCATTCACACCAAGCTTCCTTTTTGGGCAGGAAGGCGCCGACAAACTTTGCCAGTTTCGAGAAGCTCGAGTCAAAATCGTCGACTAACATATTTTCTTGTCGCAACATCACGAACTCGTCTTACTTTTGACGACGGATGGCGCGAGGAACGTACTGTTCAAGAAAAGCTTCCTTGAACATTTTTCAGGAAATCGTGGTGTCCGTATCGGCTTTGTAGATTTCCTGCTTCTTTGCTGCCCACCAGTCGTAAGTCCTCAGTTGTAGCTGTAACGCTGCACATGTTACCCTCTGGGACCCTTCAATGCTAAGTAGGTTAAATAGGTCCTCAATATTCGCGAGCCACCCCACTATCACATCAGGCTCTGCTCGGCCATTAAATTTAGGTGGGTTCATCTTACGGAACTCCTTTGCTTTGAACAAGGCATAAGGGTTTATCATTTGCGGTTCAGCTTCTTCCTCGACTTCATCTTGAACATCTTGCCTCCGTTGCCTTGGTATTGCCTACCACCTTGTTCACTATCTAAGTCAGGGCGTCCATCTGCTTCTGCTGTGCATTAAATTGGGATTTGATTTGCATCTGAAGCTGTTGCTGCTGCAGTTCCATCAACTATAGCATTTTTTCCATGGTCGTCTCGCTAGGGCCAGTACTCTTTGAGCTCGACGTACTATCCACGATTTAGGTGGTTGTACCGGGATTTTTCTTATTATTTTTCTTAGTCATTCCTACAAAACAGAGTAAACCCGTTAGTAATTTTTTCAAAAATATCTATGTAAAACCCCTAAATTTCTACTATTTTTTCTATAAATTTGGTACTCATTTTTATTATTATTTTGTATTGTACGTCGCATAATTGTATTTTACGTCGCGCGCGAAATTTTATTTTTCGTGATTGCTCGACGAGTGCGAATATGTGCGAGCGTACATATTTTTAGAAAAACATTATTCTATTTTATAGTTTCAAAATAATAAATAGTAATTACTTTTAATTACTTAAGGTTGTAAAAAACGTAGATTTCAAAAACCCTATTTAAATTTTATTATTATAAAAATGCGAGTTTATTTTATTGGCGATTTAGAAAACTATGTTTCATAAAAATACCTTCCTCTCATGCAAATACGTAAGATGTAATTTATGTATAAATTGGTTTTTGAATTGATTTTATTAATTAATTTAACTTACTAAAAAGGTATTTCAAATAGTTTAGTATTTATTATCATTTTTGAAATTAATTAATTAATTATTATTTATAGAAAAGATTATTTGAATTTATTATGATAATTTAAACTTGGTAAATTTTTATTTAATTGATAGTATAATTTATGTGAATTAGCTATATATAAGTTGATTAGATTTATTTGGATTTGAATTGGATTTAGATTTGGTCTTGATTTAATTGATTGATTTAAAATAGTGATTTATCTAAATGGGGAATTTAAAATCCTAATCCTTATCTTAATGGGAATTCCCACATCCTATAAATAGGCAGGTACTCCTCCATAAATTCCACACATCCACAAATTCTCCATAAACAAAAATAAGTGCATCGTGTCCGTGTCTCCACCTTTTCCACTATTTTCCTTCATTATAATTACATTGTCATCTTCTTCCTGTCCACACACGGACACATGTCCTCATCCTTCCCCGACACCAAGCCCTAAATCCTAAACCTAGCCTACCAATGACACCGTAGCCATGCCGCCCGACCCGACCCCGTCTTCTCCGCCACCTCCTCTGCTCCCTCCCGTTCCTCGACCACGGACTGTCCCACAGACAGACCCGACCGCAACCCCTTCTCTGCCACGCCCGCCTCCATAGACCACCGCAGATCGCTCCATCGTTATCCCCAATTCACCACAATCCCAACGACCACCCGAGCACCCCCAGCTCCACACCGTCTCCGAGGACAACCCCGCACAGCCGGTCGTTCCGACCATTACCACCATCATCATCCTTATCATCGTTCTCACCACCACAACCAATCGAGACCAAAATTCATGCTCCTCCAGCAAGCTCGACGCCGTCAACCAATCACCGCCACCATCAGCACAGGCTGTCACCGTCGCTCACCACCAAAAACCCAGCCAAATCCGCAACCCAAAACCCAACCGACCAAAGAAATCCCCAAAAATCCAAGAATTCCAAACCTAACTGACTCACCTCGCCGCCGTGCTCGGCGCAGCCCCCACGCGTGCGCCGGTGAGTTTCTTCTTCCTGAACTCTGCCGCACGCCTCGGTCTCCTCCGCGGCGCCGCCTAGTCGAGCGCCCGGCTGTAAACTCCAGCCCTCATGGTAGCCGCCCGCGACCGATCCCCGCCTGCGACCGCCGAACGCCGCCCTGCATCGGCGAGCGCACCGCCCGACGTCGATCCAGCACCGATCTTCTCCTCCGCTCGCCGCCCGCCATGGCCTACTCCCCTCCTCCGCGCACCTCCGCAGCGCCACCTAGCCTCCGGTGATCCCAGATCGGCCGTGCCACCGCAAACCCTCGCCGAAACCTCGAACCCACCTCCACTTCCTCCGCCGCGCCCTTCCTCCTTCTCCCGCGCCGCCTCCAGCCGCCGTCACCCACCATCCCGTCGCCGCTCCTTGCCCCCCTCTTTCCCTCTCGCTCACTCCCAGCTTCTCTCCTTCTCTCTCTCTTTCCCACGGGATTTGCAAACCTCTCTCTCTCCCCTCTTTCTAAAGAATAAGAACCAGCTTTGTCTTTTTTTATTTTCATTTATTTATTTATTATTTTTCTTTTCTTTTTCTTTTTGTTAATCACTATTATTATTATTGTTATTATTATATATATTATTATTATTATTATTATTATTCTTATTATTATTTGTCATCATTATTATTATTGGATAAAGATAGTTATTATTATTATTATTCTCATTATTATTTGTCATCATTATTATTATTGGATAAAGATAGTTATTATTATTATTCTTCTCATTATTTTCATTATGATTATTGTTGTTGTTACTTGCAAAACTATCTATTTGCTAAATATTAGTATTATAAATTTTAGAAAAATATTATTTTCGGACTAAAAAGGAACAACTATTTTGATCAATAAAAAGGTAGTCACCAAATTATGCTACGAATTTCTAGTATATTATTTTGGCTAATAAAATATATAGTTTCTAAACTATAGAATAATTTTCTAGTATTTTTGCATTGTTTTTGACTAATAAAATATAGTTTTTCCTTCTTCTTTTTACTTAGAAATTCTATTTTAAAACTTAGAGTTTTTTTTTCCTAAAACCACTTACTATTTTTCGTAGTATTAATTGGAAAGCATATTTTAGCTAATAAAAATTATTTTCTAGTATTACGAATATCCTTCGTAATTTCTTTTATATATTATTTATCCAATTTTTCCTTGATTATCCTCTTGTACATAATTAATCCCATTACTCCTATTCCCTCGTAATTCAAGCCTACCTTATGTCCACCCTAACTAAATTGACCGTTCTGGACTCGATGGAACTGTCCGTGCCACCACCCGAGGTGACCTTGCATAGTTGTTGCACTGAAGTCGCAGTTCATGCCATATTGATCATTGCAGTACACCAGGCGTCCTACCAGGCAAGACACCTTGCCATTTGCTGTTTATTTATTTAGCTCATATTTCATACATTATTTATTTTCTTTATGCAAAATAAACTGTGATACATGGCATAACCTGTTAGAACTTACTGATCATTTATATTTTCTGCTATGTATTATTTTTCTTACACATTAAACCTAGATTTAAGGGACCACCTTGTGTGTTGCATTCATTGGCCTTGACACGTTGTAACACGAAGTTGTGTGTCGCATGTAGAACACGGACATGCGTAACTGGCTGGCCACCGGTGCGTATAAGCCGTGCGGTAGGAATAACCGCTAATAGAGGTTGCATGTTAGTTTGACTTAGCGGTTATAGAGATTTTCTATTGTGGATACAACATAGTAGGCATTGGGCGGGGAGGACAATTCCTTAGCGTATGGGCTTTGATGCACTTTTCCTTTTGTAACCCGTGAGCTCCGCCGGAGACGCGGGTCAGATTACTCATGATTACTGACGGCCACTGACGTTCTGCAGAACGTTATGCTCTTACTGATTGGGCCTCTGGTGCCCCAAGGGGGGACCATGCCGATCCTATTTAGCAAGGGCCCATGCGTAGGAAGGATTGTTCTTAACTACATTTCCCTTAGAACGGTTAGGCACCTTTATCCGTTAGGTACGAGTACTTTTGGTTTGGGTACTTGTATCTGACCGTAGCTTGGAACAATAACTTGTCGCAGATTAGTTCATCACATCTTGTCCTTGTTTGATTGTAGGTGTGGCTTACTACTTCGATGATAAGGTATTGAACCTTGTTGGGGTCCGGATACCATATTGGATTCAAAACATGGAAAGATACGTCATCGTGAATTAGTTTACCATCTCCTGTCCTTGTTTGGTTGGGGGGATGGTAAGCTAGTTCAATAGGTGTGTATTGGATCATGTTATAATTCAATTGACTTATTAATTTGAGCAATGTTTATTCAGTTTATATGGCATGATATTATGTGTCTTGTTACGTCCCTCTGAGGACCTGGTTATCTCTCCAGGTGTGTGCTCTTATCTTTCGTAGGTGTTCTAGCTCTAGCCGTGATCATCGCTATTTCTTCGGGGATGATTGCACTTGGATCGTCTTCGCTTCGCTCGCCAAAATCATTTCTTTTTCATATATTTTTCTTTTACTTATTGGTAGTAGATTTGTCTCCGCCCAACATATTGTATCAAGACAATTCATTATCATTATATGATATCTTTATTTATTTATTTTGTGTGGATGAGATTAGTTATGGTTCTACTGTATTTTACAGCTTACGTATATTTATTATACGGCTGGCATATCTACGTTACTAGTCCTACGTATTTTGTGACTGTGGCGTTACATGTTTTTATGGTGGCCCATGCAGGTCGAGATAAATTATTTGGTTACTTTACCAAGCAAGCCTGCAAATAGGATTAGAAGTTTAGGATCTCATCCACACACTTGATGTATTTTCCCGTCCCTATATCGTGCCCCGTACTCTGTCCACGGGGTGCGCGAGAAAGGAACACTGTCGCTATCGATTCGGTCGGGACCGATAGGTCGGGATCGACCGAGTCGATCGAACGGGAACGGTTGAATTAAGATCCATTCCTCGTTATGGAATGTCTTCTTCGGAACCAAGTCCCATATTCAGCGGGTTGCGCCTCGAGGATTGACTATGCGGCTGAGTCGGGAGAGACCTCCCGTTGCTCTGCTTTTCACGCCGCTTGCGTTGGTTTTGGCTTTGTTTTCTGAATGCATTTTCGTGAATGTTTTTGATGGTTTTCATGGCTTGTATTTCGAACTCGCATTTCCTATCGAACTTCTTGAATAATGCAGTGTTCTAATCGGTTGCTTGTGCGATTTCAGGTAATCGCGTAGGCGACGTCTAGCACGACCAGTAAGTTCTCTCGCCTGAAGTAAACTCAAGATGAGTGGCTGACCCTTCTCTTCTCGACCCCCTTCTTTGGCAAAATCGATAGTGTTGTTGCGAATGAAAAGATAAATGCAAGTGCACGAACACGAATGAATGAGCAAGTTCTCAAAGAAAAGGTAGGCTATGTCTTAACAACTAAAAACATGTCTTTGCACGGTCATGGACAACTTGTCGACAAGGTGAGCGTTTCCCCGCACGGCTACCCGAGGCCACGGGACCGTTGCGGGCAAAGGAAAACAAATAATTAGCTGTGCTGGGCACGGGTTAGGCGAGGACTTGCAGCGGGGCTCGCTACTCACGCTGAAAGGACCCCGTCTAACAAAAGCTAGAGGAGTCCACGATGGCTCTGGGAGCCAGTGACCAACCACACGAAATATTGCACTTGGTATAAAAATGATAACTATTGACAAGGAAGAATATGGTAAGTTTCATAAGGCGCGATGCGGTCCGCCGCGGGTAAGTTTAACGTAAATTTCATTATGCTTGTCATTGCTCGTTTGAAATTCATTAGGATGGTTAGAAACATTCATGAACTAAGTCATATAAACTCTTCAACCAAATGAGAGCTTGGAACTTAAATTTGCCACGCACCAGTACAAAGTGTAATGTACTGATCCTCGCTCTCCATGCAGGTACCCCGAATCCCGAAGGGCGTGCCACTTAAATCTCAAGGCGGCGTGGACACTTTTGAAGCCTCGTCCGTGTAAAGGCTTATTTCTGAATTCCTTTTGAAGACTCCGCATTCAGTACAAAAGAAGACCAATGGCGACTCGGCTTCCCTCGATCGCTGGTGGAAAGTGTAACTATTTTGCTTGTAGAAAGGGATGTAATGTATGGAACGACTATCTCATCGGCGTTCGTTTTGTAAGTCGAGTCATGTTGTAGTCCGCGCGGCAATGAATGTAATGAAGTCAATGTAAATGAAGTTTTATTATCAATGAAAAAGTCTACTTCTATTTCAAATGTGTCAATCAATTTCTCTGCGTACTCTAACTTGATGTTGTGTTTCGGATGACCTTATGACTACGCCTTGTGCGATCGCAACTTAGGTTCGCACGGCATCACGCCCGGGGGACGACTATCGATTCTACGAAATCGGGGCGTGACATAATGGTATCAGAGCACGGCTTTACATCCTTTGACCTCGCATCGATGAGATAAGTTATTCCATACAATAAGTCCGTAATATTTTATGACTGATGCGTTTGCCTTCGTATCGCAGAAGTGACGGAACCCACGGCCGAGCGAGAGGAGAGCGCTTCTAGCGGCTCTAGTAGTTTGCGTCATTCGTGGGGCGGACCTTCTAACGATACCATCGAAAGGATGCTGCGCATGATGGATGCACAGCGGAACCAGTCCGAGAACCGACATCAACAGACGGAGGAACGACAGGCCCAGTTCGAAGCTCGCTTCGACGCACATGCCAAACTTCAACAAAAGCAGCTGGATACCCTGCAGCAGATTGTACAGACAATGGCGGCCAACAAAAATTCTGTGACTGCGCCTACCGTCACCGCACCTGCTGCCACAGTGCCGACGATCCAACCTATTGAAGTCGATACGGAGGAGCCCGAGCGTCAACCAGAGGCACCGAAAAAGTACAACTTTTAAGTGTCAGAATTCAAGAAGGCGTGCCGTACTTCCTTCAGCGGTACCGAAGGCCCTTCTATAGCGATCGACTGGTTGGAAGAGATGGAAGATCACTTCAAGCTTCTCGGCATTGAAGAGTCGAAGCAAGTCGCCTGCGCACAACTTCAACTACGGTTGAACACGCACGACTGGTGGGCCGTGCGCAAGCGAGCGATCCAACCGGACAACACCACCGCGCTGATCTCTTGGGCCACGTTCCGTAAAGCTTTTGAAGTCCAGTACCTTCCGTCAGCCGTTCGTCAAGCGAAGGAAAATGAATTCATGCAGTTGAAGCAAGAGAGCCGGACAGTGGAACAGTATGCCGCAGAATTCAATAAGTTGTCTAAGTTTGCTAGTCAGTTTTTGCCTACTGAAGAGTACCGTGTGTGACGGTTCGAAGTGGGTCTACGACAGTCTAACGGTGCGCATGTCGGGGTCCCGGAGTACAAGACCGTGGGCGAGGCTCTAAATCACGCTCTCCGCCTTGAGAACCTGTATCCTTCCGGTGCTGACGATGTTGTGCGCCACTCCAATCACAAACGTCCTAGCTATACGGGAGGCAACAACGATGCGTCAAAGCGTCCAAATAACGGCGGCTACAAGGGTGAGAAAATGATACCTTAGTGCACCAATTGCGGGCGACTTGGACACCGTGAAAGCCACTGCTTTTTCCGCAATATTGAATGTTTCGCTTACGGACAGAGGGGTTACACGGCTCCAAACTGTCCAAGCTTTCGTGAGACTCGTAACGCCCGACCACAACAAAACCGTCAAGAGAATCGAGGACAGGCGCCCTGACCTCCTCCGCCCACTCAACCCGTACCACAAAATGGCCGAGACCGTCGCCCTAACACTCAGGGCCGCGTCTACGCCATGACTCGAGACGAAGCGCTGGCATCAGATACAGTAGTGTCAGGTATACTAAAATTCAATAATGTGCCTGCTCGTGTGTTATTTGATTCAGGCGCTTCGTATAGTTTTATATCGGCAGACTTTGCCGCCGAGCACAAATTTCTTGTAATATCATTAGATCTCGACCCTAGCATAAGCACACCTTCGGGCACACCAATTCTCACAAACTTAGCCTACGCCGGCAGAATTATCTGTATCGGCGGTCAAAAGATCGGTCTTGATGCGATAGTTCTCGATATGAAGGACTTCGACATCATACTGGGCATGGATTGGCTCGGTCCGTGCAACGCAACCATAGATTGCGCTGAAAAGAAAGTCACATTCCGCATACCTGGAGTGCCTGAATTCTGCTACTCGTGTGGTGAGGCGTCGCCGACCTGCATGTGATCTTCGCAATATCTACTCGACGGATGCTGCATTCTGGGTACGAAGGCTATCTAGCTTCCGTTCGAGACATGCGACAGGATGGTGCAAACGCGGGTCAGACCGACGTTGTGGCAGAATTCCCAGACGTATTCCCGGACGAGATACCCGGCATGCCGCCCGATCGAGAAATAGAGTTCACCATCGACACATTCCCCGACACCCGGCCGATCTCGAAGACTCCGTACAGAATGGCCCCTGCAGAACTGAAGAAACTAAAGGAACTAAAGGCACAACTACAAGAATTACTCGACAGAGGGTTTATCCGTCCGTGTGTCTCGCCGTGGGGTACGCCCGTGCTATTCGTGAAGAAGAAGGATGGATCGATGCGGCTCTGCATCGACTATCGGGAATTGAATAAAGCCACCGTGTGGAATAAATACCCCCTGCCTCGTATCGACGACTTGTTCGACCAGCTCCAAGGTGCAACAGTGTTTTCGAAGATTGATCTGCGATCGGGTTATCACCAACTCAAAGTCAAGCCAGATGACATGCCGAAGTCTGCCTTTCGCACTCGTTACGGCCACTATGAGTTCTTGGTAATGCCGTTCGGTCTGACAAACGCCCCTGCCGTCTTTATGGATCTAATGAATCGGGTGTTCTGTCCGTTCGTTGACAAGTTCGTAGTAGTCTTCATCGACGACATCCTCGTCTACTCAAAGGATCGAGCGCAACATGCAGAGCATCTGCGGACGGTACTCCAAACCCTTCGAGAGAATCAGTTGTATGCGAAGATGAGCAAGTACGAATTCTGGCTGAACAACGTCTCATTCCTTGGGTGCATCATCTCCGCCGTGGGCATCGCAGTCGATCCGAAGAAAGTTGAGGCAGTCGCTGATTGGAGACGGCCCGCATCAGTTAGCAAAATTCGAAGCTTTCTAGGCTTGGCGGGATACTACCGACGTTTCATGAAGGACTTCGCGAAGATTGCATCGCCGTTGACTCGCCTCACCCAGAAAGGAGTCGCATTCGAGTGGTCAGACGACTGTGAAGCTTCCTTCCAAGAGCTCAAACAACGGCTCGTTTCGGTCCCGATACTTGCACTTCCTGAAGGGACGGAGGGATTTCAAATCTTCAGTGATGCTTCTGGCCAGGGCTTGGGGTGTGTGCTCATGCAGCGGGATAAGGTGATATCTTTTGCTTCCCGGTAGTTGAAGCCGTACGAGAAGAACTACCCCACGCACGACCTAGAACTAGCGGCAATTGTGTTCGCGTTGAAGCTGTGGCGTCACTATCTCTATGGCGTGGCGTGCAAGATTTATACGGATCACAAAAGCCTCAAGTAAATCTTTACCCAGAAAGAACTGAATTTGCGGCAGAGGCGATGGCTCGAACTAATCAAAGACTATGACTTATCAATCGACTACATGCCGGACAAGGGAAATATGGTAGCGGATGCACTGAGCCAGAAGTACTTAGCTTCGTTATGCATAAACGATCGACTGCTGCGTGACTTGGAAGGAATGGGCATTGAACTCCGAGTTCGTTTCAGAGACGTGAAACTAGCACAACTGCGGGTGGAACCGAGCCTACTGGAGAAGATCAAGTCTGCACAGAAGGACGACCCCTACCTAGAGAAGATGTGGAAGCTGATATCGACAGGGAAAGCGTCCGACTTTGCAGAGGACGAGTCGGGAGTGTTGCGCGTGAAGGGACGGCTATGCGTACCGGACGACGCAGAACTTAGAAAGGAGATAATGTCGGAGGCGCACTATGCAAAATATTCCTTGCATCCTGGTAGCACCAAGATGTATAAGGACCTCCGCGTTGTCTTTTGGTGGCACGACATGAAGAGGGACGTAGTGCTCTTTGTGTCAAAATGTATAGCCTGTCAACAAGTCAAAATCGAGCACCAGCGACCGGGCGGGAAGATGCAGAACCTCGCCATTCCAGAGTGGAAATGGGATCACATCACTATGAACTTCGTTGTTGGCTTGCCGAGGACGCCGCGGGGAAACGACGCCGTCTGGGTCATCGTCGATCGACTAACCATGTCAGCGCACTTTATCGCCATCAAAGTTACTTGGAGCGTCGACCGCCTTGCTCAGATATACCTTGATGAAATAGTTCGGCTGCACGGGGTTCCAGTTTCTATCGTCTCTGATCGGGATGGACGGTTCGTAGCGCGCTTCTGGAGTAGTCTACATTCAGCGTTGGGGACCAAGTTGAAGTTTAGCTCAGCTTATCATCCTCAGACTGACGGCCAAACAAAGCGGGTGAACCAAATCCTCGAAGACATGTTACGACTATGTGCGATCGACTTGAAGTCAAGTTGGGACGTCCATCTGCCGCTGGCCGAGTTTACATACAACAACAACTATCAGTCCAGCATCCAAATGGCGCCGTATGAAGCTTTGTACGGCTGAAAGTGCAGATCGCCCATTTGCTGGGATGAAGTCGAGGAACGGCAGATACTTGGTCCGGAGCTGGTGGAGCAGACCGTGCAGAAGGTCAAGTTGATACGAGAGAGATTGAAGATAGCACAAAGCCGGCAGAAAAGCTATGCCGACACGCACCGACGCCCCCTCGAGTTCTCGGAAGGCGACCATGTATTCTTGAAAGTCATGCCCATGCGGGGAGTTTCCAGGTTCGGTGCGAAGGGGAAATTGAGCCCAAGATTTGTTGGCCCGTTCGAAATATTAAAGCAAGTCGCCCCGGTAGCTTACCAAATCGCCTTGCCACCTGCGTTGTCAGAGGTACATGATGTCTTCCACGTATCACAATTGCGAAAGTACGTACATGATCCGAGCCATATTGTGGATTTGGGTAAGCTGGACCTGAAGGCGGACTTATCATATGTCGAAGAGCCGGTACAAATCTTGGAGCGCAAGGATAAACTTCTCCGCAACCGTGCTATTCTCCTCGTCCGCGTCCTCTGGAGGAACCATTCGGTCGAAGAGTCGACGTGGGAGCTTGAGTCAGAAATAAAGGAAAAGTTCCCTTCATTGTTCTCGTAGAGGTAGGTTCTATTTTAAGTTTCGAGGACGAAACTTTTTCTTAGTTGGTTATGGTGTAGTGCCCCGTCCCTACATCGTGCCTCGTACTCTATCCACGGGGTGCGCGAGAAAGGAACACTGTCGCTATCGATGAGGTCGGGACCGATAGGTCGGGATCGACCGAGTCGATCGAACGGGAATGGTTGAATTAAGATCCATTCCTCGTTATGGAATGTCTTCTTCGGAACCAAGTCCCATATTCAGCGGGTTGCGCCTCGAGGATTGACTCTGCGGCTGAGTCGGGAGAGACCTCCCGTTTCTCTGCTTTTCATGCCGCTTGCGTTGGTTTTGGCTTTGTTTTCTGAATGCATTTTCGTGAATGTTTTTGATGGTTTTCATGGCTTGTATTTCAAACTCGCATTTCCTATCGAACTTCTTGAATAATACAGTGTTCTAATCGGTTGCTTGTGCGATTTCAGGTAATCGCGCAGGCGACGTCTAGCGCGACCAACAAGTTCTCTCGCCTGAAGTAAACTCAAGGTGAGTGGCTGACCCTTCTCTTCTCGACCCCCATCTTAGGCAAAATCGATAGTGTTGTTGCGAATAAAAAGATAAATGCAAGTGCACGAACACGAATGAATAAGCAAGTTCTCAAAGAAAAGGTATGCTATGTCTTAACAACTAAAAACATGTCTTTGCACGGTCATGGACAACTTGTCGACAAGGTGAGCGTTTCCCCGCACGGCAACCCGAGGCCACGAGACCGTTGCGGGCAAAGGGAAACAAATAATTAGCTGTGCTGGGCACGGGTTAGGCGAGGACTTGCAGCGGGGCTCGCTACTCACGCTGAAAGGACCCCGTCTAACAAAAGCTAGAGGAGTCCACGATGGCTCTGGGAGCCAGTGACCAACCACACGAAATATTGCACTTGGTATGAAAATGATAACAATTGACAGGGAAGAACATGGTAAGTTTCATAAGGCACGGCGCGGTCCGCCGCGGGTAAGTTCAACGTAAATTTTATTATGCTTTTCATTGCTCGTTTGAAATTCATTAGGATGGTTAGAAACATTCATGAACTAAGTCATATAAACTCTTCAACCAAATGAGAGCTTGGAACTAAAATTTGCCATGCACCAGTACAAAGTGTAATTTACTGATCCTCGCTCTCCACGCAGGCACCCCGAATCCCGAAGGGCGTGCCACTTAAATCTCAAGGCAGCATGGACACTTTTGAAGCCTCGTCCGTGTAAAGGCTTGTTTCTGAATTCCTTTTGAAGACTCCGCATTCAGTACAAAAGAAGACCAATGGCGACTCGGCTTCCCTCGATCGCAGGTGGAAAGTGTAACTATTTTGCTTGTAAAAAGGGATGTAATGTATGGAACGACTATCTCATCGGCGTTCATTTTGTAAGTCGAGTCATGTTGTAGCCCGCGAGGCAATGAATGTAATGAAGTCAATGTAAATAAAGTTTTATTATCAATAAAAAAGTCTACTTCTATTTCAAATGTGTCAATCAATTTCTCTGCGTACTCTAACTTGATGTTGTGTTTCGGATGACCTTATGACTACGTCTTGTGCGATCGCAACTTAGGTTCGCACGGCATCACGCCCGGGGGATGACTATCGATTCTACGGAATCGGGGCGTGACACTTGACCTCTTTCCTAGATTTTATCTACCGTTTGACTCATCAATTGCATCTTGCTTATTCCTTCTATCCCTATTATTATCTTCCCTTCGTGCTAGCTAGAGGTTAGACAGGTGACCCCTACTAGTTAGACATTGTCCTAAAACACCATTAGTTAAATTTTAAGTTGGGTAGAATGCCTTGTGACCTAGCAATCCCTTTGTCCTTGTGACCTATATTAGTAAGTTTAATTAGATTCTAGAATTTAGAGGACCCTAACCCATCTGGCCACCCAAGGACTTGGACAAGAAGACTATAGGTGACTGTATGAAGACCATCACATGACATGACTTATATCCTTTAGAAGTTCGAACCAATTTCTACTTTCTTCCAAATCCTAGTCTCCCGTGCCTATGTTTTTACCGTCTTGACTAATGTTGCTACTATAATCTAGTTTTACAAATTCATCCATTTATCGAGTTTGTTCATGACTTATGCTATTGAGCGCGCTCACTAACATATTGTCTAATCAGAACCGGTGCATGATGGTCTGATCAACCGAGTGCACTTTGGTTCGCTTTTATCTATCGTTCTACGTGGATGGAGACATAGCTAAACTTGTCCTTTAGAGTCCCATCCACGACTGCCTTGAAAATTCTTTTTGAAATTATTCGGTCGCCTTTGAACCACGTATTCGTATTCGATAATATCACCTTAGGAACCCTTTATCGCTTTCGTCCTCCTCCTGTTTTAGAAGGACGAAATCCCTCGTGCCGAGTATCCACTTTAGTTGTCCGATCACTTATGACCACTATAATTAGCCATTACCAATCCATGGCTATATCCTCATCCTAAAACTATTCGTCTTTTCCCTTGATCCTAAACCTACCATCGTGACCTTCTAAATCATTTGAATAACCCCAATCGTTCTCCTATTTTCATGCCTTCGACCTAGACGTCCACTACCCAATTTCCTTCCAAGGAACTACCTCTCCTATAGACTCTAAAAATTAATTCCCTTGATCTGTTCAATTTGTGTTATCACTCAGTTCGTGTTATCACGATTTCACTGCTTTAACTAGCAACCCTCCATATCCATGACTATTTTCGAATTTATCAAATTCATGACCTTCTAAATGTTTGTTTATGTTAAAGCGTTATTTCTTTGCCTCACCCGAAGACTTGTCATACCCTTTGTACCTTCTCACCCCCTCCTAATTCTTAATTTCGAGGACAAAATTCTTTTAAGTTGGGTAGGATGTAAAACCCCTAAATTTCTACTATTTTTTTCTATAAATTTGGTATTCATTTTTTATTATTATTTTGTATTGTACGTCGCATAATTGTATTTTACGTCGCGCGCAAAATTTCATTTTTCGTGATTGCTCGATGAGTGCGAATATGTGCGAGCGTACATATTTTTAGAAAAATATTTTTTCTATTTTATAGTTTCAAAATAATAAATAGTAATTACTTTTAATTACTTAAGGTTGTGAAAAACGTAGATTTCAAAAACCCTATTTAATTTTTATTATTATAAAAATGTGAGTTTATTTTATTGGCGATTTAGAAAACTATGTTTCATAAAAATACCTTCCTCTCATGCAAATACGTAAGATGTAATTTATGTATAAATTGATTTTTGAATTGATTTTATTAATTATTTTAACTTACTAAAAAGGTATTTCAAATAGTTTAGTATTTATTATCATTTTTGAAATTAATTAATTATTTATTTTTTATAGAAAAGATTATTTGAATTTATTATGATAATTTAAACTTGGTAAATTTTTATTTAATTGATAGTATAATTTATGTGAATTAGCTATATATATAAGTTGATTAGATTTATTTGGATTTGAATTGGATTTAGATTTGGTCTTGATTTAATTGATTGATTTAAAATAGTGATTTATCTAAATGGGGAATTTAAAATCATAATCCTTATCTTAATGGGAATTCCCACATCCTATAAATAGGCAGGTACTCCTCCATAAATTCCTCACATCCATAAATTCTCCACAAACAAAAATAAGTGCATCGTGTCCGTGTCTCCACCTTTTCCACTATTTTTCTTCATTACAATTACATTGTCATCTTCTTCGTGTCCACACACGGACACATGTCCTCATCCTTCCCCGACACCAAGCCCTAAATCTTAAACCTAGCCCTACCAATGACACCGTAGCCATGCCGCCCGACCCGACCCCGTCTTCTCCGCCACCTCCTCTGCTCCCTCCCGTTCCTCGACTACGGACTGTCCCACAGACAGACCCGACCGCAACCGCTTCTCCGCCACGCCCGCCTCCATAGACCACCACAGATCGTTCCATCGATATCTCCAATTCACCACAATCCCAACGACCACCCGAGCACCCCCAGCTCCACCATGTCTCCGAGGACAACCACGCACAGCCGGTCATTCCGACCACTACCACCATCATCATCCTTATCATCATTATCACCACCACAACCAATCGAGACCAAAATTCATGCTCCTCCAGCAAGCTCGATGCCGTCAGCCAATCACCGCCACCATCAGCACAGGCTGTCGCCGTCGCTTACCACCAAAAACCCAGCCAAATCCGTAACCCAAAACCCAACCGACCAAAGAAATCCCCCAAAATCTAAGAATTCTAAACCTAACAGACTCACCTCGTCGCCGTGCTCGGCGCAGCCCCCATGCGTGCGCTGGTGAGTTTTTTCTTCCCGAACTCTGCCGTACCCCTCGGTCTCCTTCGCGGTGCCGCCTAATCGAGCGCCCGGCTGTAAACTCCAGCCTTCATGGTAGCCGCTCGTGACCGCTTCCCGCCTGCGACCGCCGAACGCCGCCCCGCGTCGGCAAGCGCGCCGCCCCGCGTCGGCGAGCGCGCCGCCCGACGTCGATCCAGCACCGATCTTCTCCTCCGCCCGCCGTGGCCTACTCCCCTCCTCCGCGCACCTCCGCAGCGCCACCTAGCCTCCGGTGAGCCCAGATCGGCCACGCCACCGCAAACCCCCGCCGAAACCTCGAACCCACCTCCACTTCGTCCGTCGCGCCCTTCCTCCTTCTCCCGTGCCGCCTCCAGCCGCCGTCACCCACCATCCCATCGTCGCTCTTTGCCCCCTCCTTCCCTCTCGCTCACTCCCAGCTTCTCTCCTTCTCTCTCTCTTCCCCACGGGATTTGCAAACCTATCTCTCTTCCCTCTTTCTAGAGAATAAGAACAAGCTGTCTTTTTTATTTTTATTTATTTATTTATTATTTTTCTTTTCTTTTTGTTTTTGTTAATCACTATTATTATTATTGTTATTATTATATCTATTATTATTATTATTATTATTATTCTCATTATTATTTGTCATCATTATTATTATTGGATAAAGATAGTTATTATTATTATTATTCTCATTATTATTTGTCATCATTATTATTATTGGATAAAGATAGTTATTATTATTATTATTCTCATTATTTTTATTATGATTATTGTTGTTGTTACTTGCAAAACTATCTATTTGCTAAATATTAGTATTATAAAATTTTAGGAAAATATTATTTTCAGACAAAAAGGGAACAACTATTTTGATCAATAAAAAGGTAGTCACCAAATTATGCTACGAATTTCTAGTATATTATTTTGGCTAATAAAATATATAGTTTCCAAACTATAGAATAATTTTCTAGTATTTTTGTATTGTTTCTGACTAATAAAATATAGTTTTTTTCTTCTTCTTTTTACTTAGAAATTCTATTTTAAAACTTAGAGTTTTTTTTTCCTAAAACCACTTCCTATTTTTTGCAGTATTAATTGGAAAGCATATTTTAGCTAATAAAAATTATTTTCTAGTATTACGAATATCCTTCGTAATTTCTTTTATATATTATTTATCCAATTTTTCCTTGATTATCCTCTTGTCCATAATTAATTCCATTACTCCTATTCCCTCGCCAATTCAAGCCTACCTTATGTCCACCCTAACTAATTGACCGTCCTGGACTCGATGGAACTGTCCGTGCCACCACCCGAGGTCATCTTGCATAGTTGTTGCACCGAAGTCGCAGTTCATGCCACATTGATCATTGCAGTACACCAGGCGTCCTACCAAGCAAGACACCTTGCCATTTGCTGTTTATTTAATTAGCTCATATTTTATACATTATTTATTTTCTTTATGCAAAATAAACTGTGATACATGGCATAACCTGTTAGAACTTACTGTTCATTTATATTTTCTGCTATGTATTATTTTTCTTACACATTAAACCTAGATTTAAGGGACCACCTTGTGTGTTGTATTCATTGGCCTTGACACGTTGTAATACGAAGTTTTCTGTCGCATGTAGAATACGGACATGCGTGACTGGCTGGCCACCGGTGCGTATAAGCCGTGCGGTAGGAATAACCGCTAATAGAGGTTGCATGTTAGTTTGACTTAGCTGTTATAGAGATTTTCTGTTGTGGATACAACATAGTAGGTATTGGGCGGGAAGGACAATTCCTTAGCGTATGGGCTTCGATGCACTTTTCCTTTTCTAACCCGTGAGCTCCGTCGGAGACGCGGGTCAGATTACCCATGATTACTGACGGCCACTGACGTTCTGCGGAACGTTATGCTCTTACTGATTGGGCCTCTGGTGCCCCAAGGGGGGACCATGTCGATCCTATTTAGCCAGGCCCCATGCGTAGGAAGGATTGTTCTTAACTACATTTCACTTAGAACGGTTAGGCACCTTATCCGTTAGGTACGAGTACTTTTGGTTTGGGTACTTGTATCTGACCGTGGCTTGGAACAATAACTTATCGCGGATTAGTTCGTCACATCTTGTCCTTGTTTGGTTGTATGTGTGGCTTACTACTTCGATGAGAAGGTATTGAACCTTGTTGGGGTCTGGATACCATATTGGATTCATAGCATAAAAAGATACGTCACCGTGAATTAGTTTATGTAAAACTCCTCAAAATATTTTTTATTTTTATTAATATTTATTTGTTACTAAATAATGTTAATTGTTAAATAAATGCTTTTATACTAATTATTAAATTATTGATAAAGTTTAGAAGTATATGATATATATATATATATATATATATATATATATATATATATATATATATATATATATATATATATATATATATATATATAGTGTTACTATTTATTGGTTTACTATTAGATTATATATATAAGCTTGTATAGTTTTGGTGTTAAAATTTTTAGCAACTAAACCCAATCCTTAATTTAACCTTAACCTAGGCCCAACCCATTAGGGACCTATTCATTTGGATCTCTTTCCCATATATATATATATATATATTCTTATAGGAGAACCTAATCACTCTCAACCCTAACCCTAAACTTGCCTCCACACAAACTCCACCTCTTCCCATCAAGCCGCCAGCCCCTTCCCCTCTTCCGCGCCTATCTCCTTCCCCCTCACCCGGAGCCCCGCCGTCGACAACGAGACGCGGCGCTTCCCGCGCCCGCGTGTAGCAGCCGGCGCCCCCCCCCGCGCACACTGCAGCCCGGCCGGCCCCGATCCGGCGGCCCCCTCGCGGCGTTCCACCCCCCTGCGGCGTGGCGAGGTAACCCCGACCCCCCCGTGGCGCTGTCACGTGGATTAAATCCTCTTAGCATGCTTTAAACCAAGTTTTAGTATTTAAATTCTAATTATTCAGTTTTGTATTGATTGTTATGATGAATAAATGGATGAATAATTATATCTAAATGTAGGAAATCATTGGTAATTATGTAGGGGTTCTACCCTAATTTTTGTATGAATTAATATTAATTATTAGTATTTATTTATATTTAATTATGAAGTTTCAATGCTAGTAATTAATTAAATGTGTTTACTGTTTTAATTTTTATGAAATATTTTGATCACGAATTAGATAAAACTTTATACATGAAAAAGTTTGTATAATTAATAGAGTATTTTAAAATAATTTTTCCAGAATTTTTAGAATTAAATTTATAATTATTTTATGTGAAAAACAGTGAATTAAAACTGTTTAATTAATTCCGTTTGATGCATATTATTTAATTGGTAAATAATTAAATAACATAATTTATATGGAAAATATAGATTTAATTATAAAGTAAATTATGGAAATTTTTCCAGTATTTTATTGGTTTTTAAAATATTTTATTTAGATTTTTCTTTGAAGTTTTGTATTAATCAAACTAATTATTAAATACCGTTTTCAATTTATATTATTTAATTGGTTAGTAATTAAATAATATTGTTTGAATAGAAAATGTTTGTAATAGTATATTATTCTGTAGAGAAATAATTCCAATATTTATTTATTATTATTTATAATTATTTAGATTTAGTTGGGTAATTTCTAGATTTATTACATAAGTTGAATATATTATATAATTAATTGTTATTAATTATATAAATGTTGTAATTTTGTGAAGTGATAAGATTCTGTTAGAAATGTGTAAATAGGGTATTTAGGAATTTATTTTATGTATTTTAAATATATTTACAAATTTTTAAGACTTAAAAGTAATTTTGAAAATCATGTTTAGGTTTATGTAATAAATTGTGTAATAATTATTTATTAATTTAAATAATTATTAATTTTGTGTTACTACTATGAATTTAGTTTTAATTATTAAATTTAAGGTTTGTGGTGATTTATTTGGATTTATTTGGAATTATTAAGTACTTATTGTTATTATCCAACTAGTTATTTAATAAATAGTTTAATGGTAATAATTCATTTTCTGTAAAATATCTATATAATATATATTTATTATTCTGATATTATTTAGTTTATTATTAAAATAGACTAAAAATGATTTTTAAGGATTTTTACTATTTTTGTTAGTATTATTAGGAATTGTGTGTACATATGTGTATTAAATTGGTTGGTTAATTAATTATAATTAATTAATCAATTAATGATTAAATATTTGGTGGTGTATAAATTTCAGAATAAATGGTATGATAATAAGTATGGTTTACATACTTATTATTGTATAATTATTATTCATAATTATTGATACTAGTTAGCTAGTAGTAATAGATTAATTTAAATTAAAGATTACTTAGCAATTAAATGAATTGTTTAATTTGTTTAATTAGTAATTAATTAGAGATAAATTTTGTTTAGGATTATTTGCTTCTCGGGACTCGGACTCTACTTTGGACCCGGATACTCAGTTGCTGGACACAGGCAAGTACACCTTGCTTGACATTTACTATGCAGTATTTACATTTGCCAGTTATTACTATCGTGTGCACTCGTCTCCATTGATGACTACCTTGTATAGAGTTAGTATAAACTTGACACTGTCTCAGACACGTATCACATATGAGTGAGTTGAGTGCAGAGGTTCTGTGTTGACTGGCCATTAACATATGATCTTGAGTCTGTAGCAGTTTGGTTTAGTTATACTATATTTACTATGACGTCTTGCATATGGTTCGTACCGCGTATACGGTACGAGTACATTGGGTGGGGAGAGTCTACTAGTGGTGTATGAGAATTTTTGTTTCCAATGTACGCTGGATGCTCGTAGCCCCTCGTTTCTCAAACCGTAGAACGCTTGGTGGCAGTTTCTTCTTCTTCTCCCCCTCTCATGTGCCACTAGAGATGTCTCGAGTACATTTACACATAGATGGTTAGAACACCTTATTGCTTCCTTGTATTTCCTGTCCTTGTTTGGTTAGAGAAATACTGGGTGGCATTCCTATTCGTTACTTTTACATTACTGCTCAGTATATTCATGCATGTCATTTTCTTGTGTATTTGTTATGTCCCTCTGAGGACCTGGTATCTTTTCCAGAGCTTGACGAGCACTTATTCCCGGCTGATTACGGAGTAGACGGACTTGTTGACGACGACTTTGAGGTGGAGCCGCAGCCTTGATCCTCTGGAGGCTAGCTACATCTTCAGACGTGGGTTTCATTTCCAGTATTCCGTTTATTTCTATGTACTACTTCTTTTCATTCCAGATGTACTCATTTACTTATTTAGTGGATTGTTCTCCTCTAGCCATAGTTGACATTTGGATTCTGTGGCACTGATTATTTTCCATTCAGTTATCTATTTCTTTATTTCATGGATGAGACTAGTTTACCTGCCTGTGATGTTACCTTATTAGTTATACTTCAGCGTACTACAATTAGATCATAGTCCATTAAATTGGGTTTAGCTATGCTTGATTGTATAGCTGGCATGCCACGTGTTCCCGATCCGATTATTTGGAACTGGGGCGTGACAGTTTACCATCTCCTGTCCTTGTTTGGTTGGGGGATGGTAAGCTAGTTCAATAGGTGTGTATTGGACCATGTTATAATTCAATTGACTTATTTATTTGAGCAATATTTATTCAGTTTATATGGCATGATATTATGTGTCTTGTTACGTCTCTCTGAGGACCTGGTTATCTCTCCAGGTGTGTGCTCTTGTCTTTCGCAGGTGTTCTAGCTCTAGCCGTGGTCATCGCTATTTTTTTCGAGGATGATTGCACTTGGATCGTCTTTGCTTCACTCGCCAAAGTCATTTCTTTCTCATGTATTTTTCTTTTACTTGTTGGTAGTGGATTTGTCTCCGCCCAGCATATTGTATCAAGACAATTCATTATCATTATATGATATCTTTATTTATTTATTTTGTGCGGATGAGATTAGTTATGGTTCTACTGCATTTTACAGCTTACGTATATTTATTATACGGCTGGCATGTCTACGTTCTTAGTCCTACGTATTTTGGGACTGGGGCGTTACAATCTACGGGCTTATCTGTATGGAACTTTTATTTCACGCAGCATATCAACAAGCATTCAATCGAGCAATCGCAACGAACATTCCAATAATGAAATATCTTTCGAAAATCTGAGAAATTATAACTGTGCACTGATACCAATTTGTCACGCCCCGAGTTGACAAATCGTTCGTCCCCGGTGTTAGTATGTCGAATCGATTATCCTTGCTAAGGCGTGATGCCGTACGAGTCTAGAATTGCACTCGTATAAGGCAAGAAAGTTACGTTGATTATTATATTGAAACACCCAGCTGAAACTTCATAAATCACATCAGAATATAAGACGAAGTATAGGAAGATAGAAATATGCTTTTCATTCATAGCTTGCAACGAAGAGCAAGTCGTAATTATATTAGATGTCGTTGCGGCTACATTGATTAAAAATAAAAGAAACATACTCGACAAGCTGCCTGAACAAACACTTACCATTCCATACATTCGCCCCTTTATACATAAGCCTTCGATTGATTTGGCTTCAAAATGCTTTAGCATAGGAAGAGCTTCAAAATGCCTCTCCGCACTTCAACTTCAGTTTAGATCTCCCGTCGCACCTGGGGAATTTGGGGGAGGGGATTAGCATACTTGCTAAGTGGACGAGACGAACCCACTCGTCTAAACTGACTCTGATTGTTAAGGTTGGCATGTTTTATAGTTTTCTTTCTATTTAGAACTAAATGAATTCAGTTCATATCGATAGCCATCTTGAAGTAATAAAGCATACAGTAAAACATAACAATTTATCCCATTTTTTACCACGGCCGTGCTCGTCCCTGCATAAAAATAGAGATAATACTTACTACCTGTATAAGACAATAGGTGAGCATGCTACTATCTTATATACTGTCACTGGTGTTACACACCACTTGGGACTATCTCAACGGCATTTCGGCCCGTTCAGTCTAGGTTGCAAGCCTGATTAACGGTCACACAATACATCAGTGCCGAAGCACGATTATTCATTCCCCTTAGGTCGATTCGATTCCGATGCCCCGGATACCAATTCGAGGAAAGTCAAACTTGTAAACAAGCTATCCATGACCATGCCAATGCGTGAACAGTTTAATATATGTAAACAGATTTGTATAGCACGGACAGTATTGAACGACATTATCATTTCTCCCAACTCATGCAACGATTCATTTTCCCCAAAGCCGTACTCCCAATTTAGCGTCCCGTAGGCACCAAATTGTCCAAGGCATCATAACCCACGATCGATGTTTCATATTATTTTGCAGCACGTGAAATAGTATCTTTTTACTAGAACCTTAAACTTTTTCGTTTATGTTAGAAACTTGTATTTTCCAGAGTAGATTACTCTAAATTGATACGTTTTTTTGAGTTCTTGACCTTAGTGGATTGGCATGCATTTAACTTGTCATCATCGATTTGAATGAATTTGAGGCAAAGAAAATTTTGTTTACAGGACAGAGTAGAAAAGAAGGGGCCGAATCACCCACCAAGTTCTTTGATCGTGCAGACCGTCGAAGCGCTTCGCAACGTTCAAGCTTTAGTTACGTGAGATCCTACAATGGCACCAACACTTAGTTAGGATTTTCTTTTTATTCCTTTGCTTCGAAATTCGTAGATTGCATTCAGAAAATGACGCAAAAGCACTTCATTAAAACCAAGCGGCAAAAGCTCCAAGAAAACCATACAGCGGTCCGGTCCCGTCGAAGGGACTCTTATATAGAGCTCACTCATCGAGACGCAGCTCGCTGCATCTAGGACTTATTCCAACAGAAGTTGTTCCATTAGTTGGATCGATTCTCGTAATATTAGTCCAAATTGATTTGATCGATGCCGCAAGGTGTTATCATTTACCAAGCTCAACGATCGAGTCAGATGGTCATCTAAGTTTCCGACCGATCTGACTCGACGCAAGCATATTATGAAGTCCGTCGCCTATCGAAAGTGGGGCGCTACAGGATAGTTTCGGTGAACTTGCCTCATCTTAGCCTTCACATAATAAATCGCATATTTTCAACTTATACAAGTAGGCTTGATAATAAAAGAGACGAATCCACATAGATAATGGAATAATCCCGACTGATTGAATTGAGTTAGAATATGGAAAGGTCCAACGGTTGGCTTAGAGTTGGTGTACGACGTACTTTGAAAATGACACTCGGTCCTTTGTCCCGTGGCTTGGGAGAAAGCAAAGTTGGTCTTCGACACAAACTATGAATTAGCCTAAGTCATAGACGTCGCCCGCATAAATGCTTGATAAAGCATGCACGCTTCCACGATGCAAGGCTTGGCATAGCCTTTGCTCGTCCCTTGGGTTAAGTTGTAGGCTCGATTAAGTTAGGCAAAGTGATGGCGGTCGACCTAAGTCATTCCAAACACTGTCCAATGTTTTATGCGATTGTCGATATTACTTGGTTTCACGATCGTAAGGCCCATTGCATAGGTATGTCTTGGGTGGTAGTGTCACCCAGAATACCAATTGGCGTAAGGCATGATGTCGCGGACTTAGTATTTCTAAGGCACGGGCTACGGTTGATTTAATTGAGTTGGAAGGAGGGCTTTCAAATAGTCATTCCTGAGTCGAATGAAATGATATGGCAAGAAAGAAGAATGCTCGTGACCATGGATCGTCGAGGTGAGGTCTCAGATGTGAGGAGTATTGAACTTGTCCCTGAAAGAGATGGTAACACTAGAAGTTGAATGAGTGTGTGAGACGTCAGTTTGAGTCGAGTCTTGCATGGTCATTGGATAACTTATACAAGGTAAAATAAACGTTTCTCGAACGGCGACCCAGGCGGCCAACGGGAACTGTTTCGATGGTAGACATCATAGCTGTGCTGGATGACCGCACGGGTTAGGCGGGGACTTGCAGTGGAGCTCGCTACTCGCGCTAGCAAGGGGCGTCTATCTAATCAAAAGCTATAAAGGGAGTCCATTATAGCGATGGACGCTAGTGACTAGTTCATATAGATGAGTCAGCATGGACAGCGATCCGCGTGTATGCCTTTGGATTGAGTCGAGTGTTGTGTTCACTATATCAATGAGTCGAGTCGAATGCGTGCACAATCGAAAGATAATGTTGGGCCTAAGATTTGGCTGCAATGAAGACACCATGCTTCGGCATGAGATGTAGCGTCAAGTCTTAAGTTGTTGGCATATAAGTTGCATAGTTGGATTTGAGTCATCTTGAGTTTAAGCCAGGAAACGCCGCAAGGCAAAGTCGATCGAGTGACACTTAGCCCACAAGTCTTGATTGGGTCAGTTGGTGATCAAGTAGCAAGGGCTGTGAGGCAGCGATATGGTTAAGTCACACTGAGTGCGAGGCACGGCACGATAGATTTGTAGCACAGTCATAAAAAAATTGGGTACTATCGCGTAGTCGCGTCTCTGATTTTGGGCCGTAAGACAAACACTACTTGATAGGTTAACGTTGTTGGTACGAGAAGGGATCTAGAGGCTAAGTATGAGTTGACATTATTGTTGCAAGCACGGGATGGTCTAGAGACACAAAATAGGCCAAGAAAGACAATAAAAAAGGGTTATATTGTACAAAATAAATGAACGTGTCAATTTTGTATGGGTGGGCGAGGAGCTCATTCTACCAGTACAGTTGAGTACTGACACCCACACAATTTTCATGTGTAGGCACAGGTAGATGCTTGTGGTACGGAGCTCGCTTGGATGCGTCGAGGCTCGGAGTTCCTTGGCGATTCGAGGCGTGCGGCCGCATGGGGTCAGGACTTATACGGGACATAATGTATGGGCATCGTCTTCCAAAGCATTCGCTGGTTCAAGACATGTACACCAAAGTTGTGTCGACCTTAGAAGGGTCGAGTGCGAGATTTCATCCGTTTCGGATGACAATGAGTTGGAATCGATTGAGTAAGTGGGATGACTATCTATAGGGGTACTATCGAGCGACGATAACGTCGGTGCGATATAGATGAGCGTGCTTAAAATTTAAGGAATCGTTTGGACGAAAATTTGAGGAAATAGATTGTGAATCAAATAATAAGTTGAGGATTTGTTGAATGACTTCATCCCTGAGTGGTATATACGATAGCATCGGGGATATTGGTCGATTAAGGATATGGGGTGTCGATGAGTCTATCAGCAAGCGTTGTGTATGCAAAGCCGTGGATTGAGTATCATTAAATAAGTTATAGTCTTAAGATTTGACGAGTTGATTCGAACAACCTAGAAATTGACGCGCACGGAACGTACACGGGATAGTGATTGTACAGGTATGAAATACAAAATGATTGAGTAGGTGAAATCGAATCGAAGAAAAGTTAGGGTGTACGAATGGATGACTTGATCGAGAAAATTGATAAGAATCGTATACGAAAAGTTAGCACGATTGGATGATAGCGTGCATAGAAATGATTCAAATATTTAGGAATAACTATAAGGAATCGGGATGGATGTTGCTGGATGATTTGAGTTAGCAAAAAATGATGTGATTTGAAGAAAAATGTTGCTCGATGACTTGAGATAGACGGACGAACAATACGGGAATTTGGGTTTGAAGAAATTGATGTTGTGAATGATTCGAGGGATAATGATCGAACTTGAATTTGAATGTCGAGGAGACTATCCAGTCGGACGATAGCATCATTCGTATGACTCAAAATTCGTTGCAAAGGAAGATCGTCAGGTTACGCATATCATCGATGGTATTGAGGCGTATCAAAGATCGATATGCGATAACTCGGGGGCACTCTAATTCGAGGAATGACGATCGTGCAAGTGTTATTCTTCTGACGGATGCTATTCTTAGGATTTTGATTGAAATAAATATGGATGAAAACATAAGTGTCTTGATGGTTACACGGATAACCACTGCGTCGACATTCTTGTCGTGTGCGAGCGCAACTCTAGCCTCGCACATGCGTCACGTCGAATTTAGGGCGATCGTTTCGCGTGAGCGCTAACATGGTGATTCATGTCACAGGAATGATCGAACTCAGAAAATCAGGATGCGACAACTTGATTTGTCTCGACTTGTTGGTTTGATACGAAGGTGAATTCGAGGATTTGTAGGACTTGTGATTGACGAATGAATGAAACTTGAAGATTGAGTAGGTCCAATCCGCACATCGAGAATGAATTAGTCTAGACACAAAATAAGTGTTACGTCTCGATGTGGGTGATTATCCCGTGGGAGCGTGCTTGGTGATTCATGCCCACCGTGGATAATCTGACTCACATGAGATCGGGGTGCAACGTATTGTTAAGTCAGACAACCTTGTGATCGATTACGTAAATTGGGATAAATAACTTAGGGAGTATGAAATGTGAATTATGGTTTAGCGATAAATTGTGTCTTAGCGTGCTTGACTTGGAAGGATTGATAGGCGGATTATGTCGAACGTATTCGGAGAGATAGACTATGCAAAATAGCTTGATGTACGAGTGATATTGATATGTCGATAAATTGGTTGAAACGTGAGTTATCGTAGGATGGCTTTGCTGAATGACTCAGACCCTGTGGGACAAATGTTGGGATGTGTGTAGGAAATCTATGATCGAAGTTTAGAAATTGGAGTGATACGAGCCTGGGTAGAAAACCCCGTACTATCAACTTTGGTTTGACCTTAGGATGGGGTCAGTGTTGATATTTTTGTTTGGGAACTATGATTCCAATACTGACGGATTGACTTTAGACTAGAGACGTAGCCTAGCAGTTAGGCAGATGTTCTGGCACGAAGAGATAGGATTTGTGGAGGCACCACTCGTGAGTCTCGGTTGACATGTACGTATATCAGGGACGACCGAATATGTGCACGATCTGACTTGAGTGGTGATGGCGGATTCTCTATTACGAGGTTTGGCTGAAATGTACGTATTTTAGGGACTCCTAGAATATGTGCACGATCCAACTAAGTGATACGTTGAATTCAAGTGAGACTTGAGGAACGGAAAAGTGTCGAGGATTTTGAGATCGTGAGTTTTGAAGAAAAGATTGTGGGTAGCACGAGCGTGGCTCAGATTTGAGAAATGCATAGGAGAAATGTGTACAAGAGTCGTTGAACATTCGAGTGATAAGTCGATGAGTAAGTACTCAGTTAGTTTCGAGGATAAAACTTTTTTTGAGTGGTGTATGATGTAGTGCCCCGTCCTGCTCAGTCAATCGGAGGAATCAAAACGCCGACGGCATTCGGACTTAGCCTTGCAACGGCTTGCTCGAAGGCCCATTCGGTCGAGGCGACTCCTCGCTCAGGTGGGGTAGTTTTGGTAAACTTGCCTCATCTTAGCCTTCACATAATAAATTGCATGTTTTTAAATTGCATAAGTAGGCTTGATAATAAAAGAGACGAATCCACATAGATAAGGGAATAATTCCGACAGGTCGAATTGAGTTAGAATATGGAAAGGTCCAACGGTCGGCTTAGAGTTGGTGCACGACGTGGTTTGAAAGTGACACTCGGTCCTTCGACCCCTGGCTTGGAAGAAGGAAAAGTTGGTCTTCGACACAAACTATGAATTAGCCTAAGTCATAAGCGTCGCCCCCGTAAATGCTCGATAAAGCATGCACGCTTCCACGATGCAAGGCTTGGCATAGCCTTTGCTCGTCCTTTGTGTTAAGTTATAGGCTCGATTAAGTTAGGCAAAGTGATGGCGGTCGACCTAAGTCATTTCAAGCACTGTCCTATGTTTTCTGCGGTTGTCCATATTACTTGGTTTCACGATCGTAAGTCCCATTGCATAGGTATGTCTTGGGCGGTAGTGTCACCCACAACACCAATTGGCGTAAGGCACGATGTCATAGACTTAGTATTTCTAAGACACGGGCCACGGTTGATTTAATTGAGTTGGAAGGAGGGCTTTCAAATAGTCATTCCTGAGTCGAATGAAATGATAGGGCAAAAATTAAGAATGCTCGCGACCATGGGTCGTCGAGGCGAGGTCTCAGATGTGAGGAGTATTGAACTTGGCCCTGAAAGAGATGGTAACTATAGAAGTAGAATGACTGTGTGAGACGTCAGTTCGAGTCGAGTCTTGCATGGTCATTGGACAACTTGTACAAGGTAAAATAAATGTTTCTCGAACGACGACCCAGGCGGCCAACGGGAACCCACTACCAAAATACATGGATTTACCGACGGCCTTATCCGTCGGTAGTCCGTCGCCAAAAATAAATACCGACGGATTACCGACGGATATTTTGGTAAAACAGCCGTCGGGAATAACCTCGTCGCTAAAACATATCTGTCGCTACTCCGTCGCTCAGCGACGACTTAGCGACAGAATACCGTCGGCGCATTTAAATATATATAGCGACGGATTACCGACTAGCTTTCGTCAAAACATGTATCAGGATATAGGGTTAACGACGGAAAACTCCGTCGCTAAAGAGTCGGCAAATCCGTATAAGTGATTTTCTGATACACAATATCCGTCGCTAATCCGTCGTAAATTTGTCGGTAAAAGCGTATCAGAGATTTTCCCATACGGCAGGTCGTCGTTATGCCGTCGCTAATCTGCCGAGGTGTACGACGGATTAGCGTCGTATTAGCGACAAAACATCCGTCGCTAACTGCAAAATTTATGGACATCAAACAGAACCAGGTCGACGGACATTCCGTCGCTAAACCGTCGCTCAATGTAAAATTCTCCAGGTAGCGACGGATATTACGTCGCCAATCCGTCGATACATTAAATTCCTACAGTTAGCGACGGATAGTCCGTCGGGACTTTGTCGCCAGTCCGCCGTAAGTTAGTCGCCAATCCGTCGCGAAAGCTAAAATTTATGGACATCAAACAGCACCAGGTCGACGGATCGTCCGTCGCCAATCCGTCGCTTTATTGAAATGCTCCAGGTAGCGACGGATTTTACGTCGCCACTCCGTCGCTAACCTCAGTTTCTCCAGTAAGCGACGGACTATCCGTCGCTGAGTGGTCGCCAGTCCGTCGCTAACTTCTAATTTTTGAAAAAAAATACTGCAAACAGACTCTTTCCTGTTTATACAACACATCCAACACAATATCAAACATGTAAAATATCCATATACAACACCATATATCCATATCCAACACGAATATCCAACGTATCCAATATCCAACACCATATATCCATATGCAAAATATCCATATCCGACACCAATATCCAACGTATCTAATATCCAACAAAATATTACCAACACAATATATCCAATATCCAACATTAAATTATCCAAACATAAAAAAAATATCCGAACATACAATGTATCCAAATGTCTACAAAACCAACAACATAAACAAAATCAAACCCCGTCCGTCGGATCGTCTCGTGCTCGTGCCGCCGCATCCGCTTTGCGTATGTACTCCTCCACCGTGTGTGCCGGCACTTGGGACAAGACATGGTCTGGAAGCGCGCATAGCTGCTCTGGCGACAACATGTCAAGGAGCGTCAAGATGGTGTTATCCGATACGATACGGGCGTCCGCAGAGCGGTTAAACGAAAGCCGTCCGGGGAAAGAAGGACCAGGTCGATCCGAAGGACCGGCAGCAGCAGTAGACGGACCGGGAGCACCACCAGATGAACCGGGAGCACCAGCAGACGGACCAGGAGCAGATGGATAGCGCCCCAACACTATCGCCCACAAATCTGACACCGCGGAGGTCAGAGTCGCAAGCTGCGCCCTCACATCGTCAACCGGAGGCGCTGGGGAGGCGGAGGCGGTGGATATCTCGGGGACGGCTGCAACGAGGGCGCCATAGAACCTAAGCCGTAGACGCGCCCTTTCCTAACGCCGCCGACGGATTCTACGAACACGTCGTCGTAGCGAGCGGCCATAGAAGAGTGCGTCTGGGTGGGCGTCG
The DNA here is from genome assembly GCA_029216955.1 of Iris pallida. NCBI lineage: Eukaryota > Viridiplantae > Streptophyta > Magnoliopsida > Asparagales > Iridaceae > Iris > Iris pallida. Next base: position 88,314 of record JANAVB010040320.1, on the reverse strand, counting down.
TTTCGCCGACATTCTCGGAAGGGGGCTCGATCTCAAGCCGACTAAGTGCCTCACGATACGCAGCCTATCCAATGAATGTATTTATACTATAAGTTTTCCTAAGTTATAATCTAAATCCTATGTTTCCCTAAGTTATAGTCTGAATCCTAAGTTTATCTAATTAACTTAACAATAATTATATTTCTAACATAAATCTCATAAACGTAAGTACTTACATCAGTCTCCTCGGCCCTCGCGTCGACGAAGCTCCCGTCCTTCCGCCTCTTGTGCGTATGCACGAATACATCGTGAGCGGTGACCGTCTCCGCCTCTTTCCCCTACTTCACCGCCCGTTGGGCCTGCATACGTAGAATTTAATTAACTTCGTATATTAACAGTACGAAATTAAATAATAGAATGAATTTGAATTTGCGCTATCTCACCAAATCTGCACGCGTCGATGCGTGGGGCCTTGATCCCCCCGTATGCAGACCCGCGGCCTGTCGATTAGCCTTAGCTTTCTCCGATTTCAGCTTGAACTGCGGAGTATCCATCTTCTCCAACATCTGCTCATAGTACTCCGCCCGGATCCAGTCCTTCCTCGTATGCGCCGTACGAAGGTCGTACACCGCATCCCGTATCTTCTTCCCGGCGGCGGCTTTGTAGGTCCTGCGGATCGCCTCCTCGCGATGGGGGGGCCACCAGAACGTCCTCTGACATACAAATTCAAATATCACGTAATAAAAAATTTAATGATTTAAAGAATAATTAATAATTTATCGACGGATTTATACCCTCATCTCGTCGAGCCAGACGTACTTCATGTCCTGAGGCACCTCAGAAAAATTGAGGTAGGGGCCATGGTAGTTATCCCGGATAATGCGCCCTAGAATCCGGGCAGCATCCCACGGGAAAAACCTATAAAGAAGCAACGACTGGATTATTAACTTGAATAAATGAAACAAATTTAATAAATTAACTTATATTTACTTACGATTCACCAGCGGGCCATAGCTCTCGTCGGAACTCGCCCACCAGCCTCTCTGGTGGCGTCGGGGGATCCGCGGGTCCGCGCACGTACTCCCCGGTAACAGGATAAAACTGAATCTCGGGGTACTCCGAGGCCCACCCTGCAGTAACTGCTGGGCCCCCTGCTGCATCTGCTGCTGCATCCGCTGGTACATCCGGTGGCGGAACGGATCCGCTAGCGGATGGAGTCACAGGCCTCGACGACGATGTTGGTGGCACCGAGGAAGAATGACGGCGGGAAGAGCCTGTGTCCGGGCTCTCCAAGTCGGCATCGGAGGTCACATCCGGGGAATGCGGCTGGCGACCACGACCGCTACCACCACGCCCACGCCCACGCCCACGACCACCACCACCACCGCCGCCGCCGCCGCCACCGCCACGACCACGGCCAGCACCACCAGTACGGGTGCTCGCAACCATGTCCTGTAAATAGAACACATAAACAAAATACCGACAACATAGATTTATAAATGAATATAAAACTAAACATATCCATACCAGCAGCAGGGCGATGAGTGCCGCCCAGACGAGTAGGCCTAGGAGTGCCATCTGCAAAAAGAAACTCATACAATAATACGCAAATATCCCAAACTAAAATAAATATTACAATCAGAAGTGAAGTACGAATAAAAGCTAGATACACAAAATCTGATAAAATCACGCACCAATACAACAAAGTACAATTCTTGTAACTTTTGATGAAAGGGCATCTTGTGTTCCACTAGACTTGTAATTGTAAATCCAAATGTAATAGGGTAATTTAGGATTCGAGACTAGATATTGGGTGCTTCAAGATACAACTGAAATATAGCGATATTTAATCATCGTCATCGTCCTCTTCCTCGGCCTCGGCCTCATCATCATCATCATCCTCATCGTCGAATTCATCTGTATCCTCATCCTCATCCTCATAAAGTTCTTCTTCTTCTTCTTCTTCTTCTTCTTCTTCTTCTTCTTCTTCTTCTTCTTCTTCAGTCTCAATACTTGGGACAAGACGCCTCTTTCTCCCCTGGTTGACATCTAAGTCTTGTATATCAACCTCTTCCTCCCCTCTATTTTCATCAGCAAGAGGTATATCAACCTCTAATTCAACATCCATGTCACAAGACTGTTGTCCCAAGTATTGGGGCTTTTCGATCTGGTCCTCTTGGTATGCTGGGTCTCCAACGTTGAATGTATTTCTAGATTTAATCTTGCATACTGCCCACCAGTCAAAGCGATCTCTACGACGCCTTGGGTAGCTTGTATAGTAGACTTGAACAGCCTGACTTGCTATCGCAAATGTGTCGGACCCTCTATACCTCCTGCGATGATTTATATCGACGAATCCAAATTGTTTATCGATTCTCCAACCGATATTTGGTGTCGTATCGAACCACTCACATTTGAACATAACAATATGCATATCAAATAGGGCACTATATTGTAATTCTACAATATCCCGAAGCACTCCATAATAGTCAAAGTCCGGCTCGTCGTCATAGATTGTGCCTCTTATGCAAACACCAGAATCCTTCGTACTGAAGCCGTCATTGAGAAATTCGGCATTTATAGGATGTTGAGTTGTCTTAAACTTGAAGTCATTAACGACATAGCCGGGCCAAGTCTTTGCATGCTTCTTCGGTCCCAATGACAAATAACGAATGCTCTCATTTGTGAGTGTACTTGGTTCAGCTAATAAAACCTGTAAACTTTGTTTTAGTTGCATATATATATTTAAATGGTAGCCGCATAACATATTATCTCAGTTACTTACGTAATTTCGAAACCATGACGGAAAGGTAAAATCAACCTCTCTTTGAAGTCCCTCATCGGTAATATCGGGTGTCCTTATTTTGACTTCATCTCTAAATACACTGTTAGAGAGAATAAAAATTAGTGTAGTCACTTACCTCACCAAATTAGAGATTATAACGAGGTGTAGTCACTTACTTCTCCAAATCTCTCACTTCTTGTATGTCACAATTTAACAAGACATATCGGTAAGCGGCATCATACTCATCGTCACTCAACCACCGTTTCTTACTAGCCCCAATAGGTTTGCCCCTTAAATTGAATATACCTCCTTCCTCAACGTCTTCGTCATTCCTTTGAGGTCTATTTCGATTTGTCTCAACATGAGTATCGAAATAAATGGAGCAAAAGTTTGACACCTCCTCGATAAGATATGCTTCGCATATCGAAGCCTCTATATGAGCCTTGTTGCCAACTTTCTTCTTTAGATGATGTAGATACCTAGAGAGACAAATTATCTTGAGAATTAACAATGAATTGTAAAATCCACTTAAATTATATCGATTTTTATTTACCTTTCAAAGGGGTACATCCATCGATAATGAACAGATGCACCGACACGGGCTTCGTATGCTAGATGAATCGGTAGATGCTCCATACTGTCGAAGAAAACCGGTGGAAATATTTTCTCTAACTTGCAAATTGTTAAGACAATCTTCTCCTCAAGTTGTATCATATGTTGCACCGTGAGCTTAGTTGAACAGATATCCCTGAAGAATGTAGACAGCTCGGCCAACGGAACCCATACAGCAGAAGGCAACAACTCTCTCAACGCAATGGGCAGTAATCTTTCCATAAACACGTGGCAGTCGTGACTCTTCATTCCTGTTAGCTTGCGTTCATTGAGATCAACGCATCTAGACAAATTCGACACATAGCCGTCGGGAAATCTTAAAGTAGATATCCACTTGCAGATTATTAATCTATCTTCCTTGCTCATTGCGTATGGCGCTATCGGCTTAGTTACTTGTCCACCAGCTCCCTTTGTATCAAGTTTAGATTATGACGTTTGCATATCTCGGCCATGTCTTATCTTGCTTTTGGATTGTCCTTCGTCTTTCCTTTAATATCCATAACGGTATTGAAGACATTATCGAACACATTCTTTTCGATATGCATGACATCAAGATTATGCCTAATAAGATTATCTTTCCAATAAGGCAAGTCCCAGAAGATACTCCGTTTGGTCCAGTTATGGCTTTGTCCGAACCCCTCGACACGATTGTTCGATGGATCTTCCATTGCCGTAGACAATTCCTTTACATCTTCCCAAATATCGTTCCCGACAATCTGGCAGGAGGTTCAGAAAATTCTTGTTTTCCATATCTGAACGCGTCCTTGTTCTTTCGCCAAGGATGTCTCGTTGGCAGAAATTGACGGTGACAGTCAAAGAAAGAAGTTTTTCCTCCATGTCTAAGGCGGAACGCCTTACTATTTTCCATACATATCAGACAAGACATGTTGCCATGCGTACTCCATCCCGACAGCATACCGTATGCTGGAAAATCATTGATTGTCCACATGAGTGAAGCTCTCATCTGAAAGTTTTGTTTTCTAGAAATATCATAGGTCGTGACGCCGATCTCCCACAACTGTTTCAGCTCATCCACCAACGGCTGTAAATATATATCGATGTTCTTTGTCGGATTTTTGGGACCGGGTATGATAGCTGTCAAGAACATATAAGGAGTCTTCATACACATCCATGGTGGCAGATTGTAAGGGGTAAGAATGACCGGCCAGCATGAGTATTGAGATCCCGACTGTCCGAAAGGGGCGAAGCCATCAGAACATAGCGCCAGGCGTACATTTCTAGGCTCTGCAGTAAAATCTGGATGACACAAATCAAAATATTTCCACGCCTCCCCATCCGAAGGATGTGACAATTCTCCTTCGTCCTTTATGCGATCTTCACTATGCCACGTCATGTGTTCTGCTGTATTCAGAGACATATACATCCTCTGTAAGCGCTTCGTGATCGACAAGTAATGCATATACTTGTAAGGACGTCGTTTTCAAGTTGACTTTCCTTTTCCCTGTACTGTCTTGTAATGATCCGTATTACAGAACCAACAACTTTCTAATACGCAATTCTCTTTGTAATACAATATGCATCCGTTGCGACAGCAATCTATCTTCTCGTACCCCAGTCCCAGTTGTCGGACCATCATCTTTGACTTGTAGAAGTTTCTTGGGAGCTCTTTTGATTCCTTCGGTAACACCTCATTAGTTAATTGTGTGATCCGATCATAGCAAGCTTGTGGCAAGTTAAAATCAGACTTTATGTTCAACAACCGCATCGTCACTGACAGTGCGGAATGAGTCTCACAACCAGGATATAGAGGAGTATCTGCGTCCTTAAACATATCATAGAACTCCTTTGCCTCGGGATTAGGATCCTCCGGATCAAAATTAGGCCCTGTCGCAGCATACACCATATCTCGTGCAAGGTTCTGTATGTCTCCAAAATTCACAGAGCATCCGTCATCTTCGAGGACATCCGTTGCAGCATTATCATCAAAAGCATAAGTACCAGCTTCTGCAGCCTGTCTTTCTGAATATAATTCACCTTGCGATGACCACAGGCCGTAATCACGTACGAAACCCTTACGGGTCAAATGATCTCTCACAGTCATCACTTCTTCGAAACGTCTATTGTGACAATTAACACATGGACACTTGATTTTGTTATCGTCCATGTACTGAGTTTTGCTCATGGCATACTTAAGAAATACTTCCACACCTGCCTGAAAATCGTCACTCACACCAATTCTGCTCTCGTGTTGTCGTTTGTACATCCATGTACGATCAACAAAGTAACGATTCATGCTCGATTTGATGTGAATATCTGTATCGTAAGACAAACTAAACATAAGAATTAATAGTCCGATACCGATACTCATATCGTAAGAAAAACTAAACTTGTGGATAACACGCTAGGCCTACGACGAGGCTACTTAGTATCACAATCTAACATAATTAGTATATAATCATGTAACTGGTGGATCCGCTAGCTAGTAAGCCGGATGTACTTAATATCAGAGAGTATCAGATTAGTATCAGTATATAGGTTAGGTAGACCGTATCAAACGCATATCGGAATAGTAGGCCGAATAGGAGGCCGAGATAGTCGAATGAGAAGAAGGGAAGAAAGGAGGAGCAGATGGGTCCAGAGCCATGGTGGAGGAGGAGAAGTAACACGAGAGCAGTTTTCGTCGTAACATCTCCTGGCTCTGCTGGCAACTGAAGTCCAGATGCTACAAAGGACGATCCTTCGCTGAAATCGACTACAACACCCATCAGTTCAAGTTCATTCCTATATGAGTATATTCCAATGCCATAGAGGAAGGTCAACAAACTGATGGCTTCTATGGCATTGGAATCTACTCATATAGGAATGAACTTGAACTGATGGGTGTTGTAGTCGATTTCAGCGAAGGATCGTCCTTTGTAGCATCTGGACTTCAGTTGCCAGCAGAGCCAGGAGATGTTACGGCGGAAACTGCTCTCATGTTACTTCTCCTCCTCCACCATGGCTCTGGACCCATCTGCTCCTCCCTTCTTCCCTTCTTCTCATTCGACTATCTCGGCCTCCTATTCGGCCTACTATTCCGATACCGATACTTTGAACCTTGATCTTAACCCAAACCTATATACTGATCGATACTAATCCGCTACGCCCGATACTAAGTATATACGGTCGATACTGATAGCGATAGTCCGATACCGATAGCGATAGTCCGATACCGATAGTACGATCGATACCGATAGTTTGATACCGATAGCGATAGTCCGATACCGATAGCGATAGTTCGATACCGATAGCGATAGTCCGATACAGATACACATGGACCTACATATCTATATATCACTAGTAGCCATACTCCTCTACATACTACTCTACACTAGGATCTAGTAACCATATACTACTCTACACACTAGCTACGTAGTCATACTCTAAAATAAGGTAAACTAATTTACCCACACATTAAAACCAACCCAATCAAATCTTAGGCAAACTATTCATATGATATCAATCGAAATACAAATAGGTCAACTAGGCTAGTTCTAGGTCAAATTAGGAGTCCAAGTCAACTCTGTCAAAACTAACCTTAATTAGGCTAAACTTCTACCTTAGCTAATCAAATATATATACTAGACTTCACGACGTGTGTCTGTGTATATATATATATATATATATATATATTTATATATATATTATTAATAAATTACTTAAAATTATGCCTATTTATATATATATATATATATATATATATATATATATATATATGTCTGTGTGTGTGTGTATCCGTGTGTCTGTGTCCGTGTGTGTCCGTGTGTGTGTGTGTGTCTGTGTGTGTGTGTCCGTGTGTGTGGTGTCTGTCCGTGTGTGTGTGTGTGTCTATGGGAGAGGAGGAGGAGGACTCCTGCGCGGGGACTCCAGAGTCCCTCCTACGCCCCCCCTGCCCCGACCCCCCCCCAACCCCTGCCCGACCCCCCCCAACCCCTGCCCGACCCCCTCTCCCACACCCTGCCCCCCTGCCCCGACCCCCCTAACCCCTGCCCGACCCCCCCAACCCCTGCCCGACCCCCTCTCCCACCCCCCTGTCTCCCCCTGCCCCGACCCTCCCAACCCCTGCCCGACCCTCCCCCAATCCCTGCCCGACCCCCTCTCCCACCCCCCTGCCCAGACCACCCCCCACCCCTGCCCGACCCCCTCCCCGACCCCCCCTGCCCTCTCTCCCACCCCACCCTTGCCCCGACCACCCCACCCCCTACCCGAACCCCCCCTGTCCAGACCACCCCCCACCCCTGCCCGACCCCCTCCCCGACCCCCCTGCCCCCGACCACCCCACTCCACCCTTTCTCCGACCACCCCACCCCGTACCCGAAACCCCCCTGCCCCACACCCTCTCCGACCACTACGACAGCCCCCCAACCCCCCAAATCATAAAAGAGAGAGAGAGAGAGAGGGAGATAGAGAGAGAGAGGGGGGAGAGAGAGCATACCTTAGAGAGAGAGAGGGAGATCGCCGGTCGGAGAGAGGGAGATGATCTCGGAGAGAGGGAGAGGGAAGAGAGAGAGTGTTTTGGGGGGGAATGAAAATTTCCCCCCCGTCGGTTCAATTTAAGTTAGGGTACAGAAATTAGCGACGGAGTAGCGACGGATTATTCCGTCGCTAAGTCGTCAGTAAATCTCGCGCCAGAGTAGCGATGGATTATTCCGTCGCTAAGTCGTCAGTAAATCTCGCGCCAATATTTTAGGCTTTTGCCGCCAAAATATGCGACGTTCTAGCGACGGATATAAAACCGTCGCTACTTGGCCGACGACCTATCGACGGCGTAGCGACGGATATGGACATAAAAAAATAAAAAAAATTGTCCACTGCTTTCCGTCGGTATTTCGTCACAAATCCGTCGGTGATCCGACGGTAATAGCGATGGAAAATTTCCGTCGCTAAATGGCCGTCGCTAAAATACTGTAATTTGGTAGTGACCGTTTCGATGGTAGACATCATAACTGAGTGAGCTTGAGTAAGCTTGAGAGACTTGTAATCTTGGCCTTGCGCCCTATTGTAACCTTTGTTTCAATATCAATAAAAGAGTGTTTTGTAAAGACTTGTGTTTTTCTTTCAAATTTTTGTTGCTGTTTCAATGTCTCTTCTCGGGACTTCTGTACGACGATCCCGTCGCAGCCGCTGTAATCGGCCGTTATGGAACCCGTCTTGTACGAGCGCAATCTAGGATCGTGCCACATCACGCCTTAGTGAGGATGATCGCTCCTATGGGAGCGGGGCGTGACAATAAGTGCCCCCTCCCATTCCAAAGAAGGAACATATGACTGGTAACTCCTGGTGCTGGTGTGGATGTTGGTATGCTGGTACTGGTGAGTGATGTCGAGTCGAAAAACCTGACACGGATGTATGGTACTTCTTACGACCCTCAGTTCTGGATATAGTCCTCCTGTATATATGCTCGTGCTCTCATACTACCTCTACAATAGGTCGGGCTTGATATGTTGACTGACTAGATGACTGGTACTTCATGGCTCCAATCTGTACTCCTTCTGGCTACAAGTCCTCGGCTTGAAATATCTCTGGTATTCCTTGCCCACTACGCTCTATCAACATCTGAATACTCTGCTGGAGAATGAGATCTCGTTGTTGTTGTGACTCCATCATATCCTTCATGATCCCTAGTAATGCATGCATATCGGGATGATCAGATTCTACCTCTGCTCGGAATGTTTGTAGTGCCCTGTCCCGCTCAGTCAATCGGAGGAATTGAAATGCCGACGACGTTTCTAACTAAGCCATGCAACGGCTTACTCGAAGACTCGCTTAGGTGGTGGCTTCGGTGAACTTGCCTCAACTTGGCCTTCACACTAATAAAACGAAAGTTTTCAAATGCACAAGTAGGCTTAAAAATAAAAGTGATGCATCCATATAGCTAAGGAAATAATTCCAACTTGGGTTAGACTGAGTTAGAATATGGAAAGGTCCCATGGCCGGCTTAGAAGTTTTCTTAGCGTGCTTTCAAAATGACACTCGGTTCTTCGTCCCATGGCTTGGAAGAAGAAAGTTGGTCTAAGTTGCTAAGTTGCCACCATGCTAGAATTAGCCTGAGTCATAGGCATCGCCCGTGTAAATACTTGATAAAACATGCACGGTCCCATCGTCCAGGACTTGGCATTGCCTTGCTCGTCCCACGGGTTAAGTTCATTGCACGTTGCAGAGCACGGCTTGTGGTGTAAGTCTAGGCACCCAAAGAACTTGGTTGTTCAGGTCGAACGCGTGCACAACATGTTCTCTCGATGCAAGGCTTGACGCAACCCTTGCTCGTCAAGTCGTTGCACGAATAAGTTAGACAAGAGTTTGGCTGGGCTATCAAAGTCATAGCACGCACTGTCCCCTGTTGTCGGCTGTTGTCAAGTTACATATTTTTACGATCTCAAGGCTCGTCATATAAAGTATGTGACTTGAGCGATAGTGTCGCCTAGAGAACAAGTCAGTCTTAGGCACGAGCCACGGTTGGTTTAGGGAAAAGCATGCCACAGACAAATGAACATGTTATGTTCAAGTTAAGATGGAAGACTACTTAGTAGTTGTTCCCTGCATTTCAAAGGATAGAAGTTCACGAGATCGGTCTTGCTACTTGGGAGTCTTGATAAGAAAGTTTACGAGATCGGTCCCGCTACTTGGGAGTCTCGATAGAAAGTTGGAAAGAATGGTCATAATTAAGGAAGGACTTGGTAGATCGAGTTGAGTCTTGCATGGTCATTGGACAACTTGTGCGCAAGGGGAATTCCTCAAACGATCGTCGGGGCACCGGGTTTGTGTCGGCCTAGAAGGAATTACAGATATTGTACGGCCTTCATCGACGGTACAGCTCGATTGAAGTGAACTATTACAATATAGGCTATGGGTCATTCGATGGGAGCTCGTACCTCGCACCGTATACAAAGATCCAGTATAGCTTGACATTGCTAGTGACGACTCATATAGATATGTCGGCATAAGAGCGGCTATCTACGTGTATGCCTTTAGATTGCGTCGTGTACTAGTAAGTTACGTGTTGGGTTAACAAGGTGAAATTATGGCAATCGCTAGCCTTGAATCGGCACAGGTTGGGTGTGCACGGTTGCAACACCATTCTAGAGCCTAATATTTGGCTGTAGCAAGGACACGTGCTTCGGTATGAATGCGGCGTCGTCATCGAGTCGTCTCGAGTTAAGTCAGGAAGGGCCGTAAGGCAAGTTGGTTAAGTCTGGTTGATCCTTGGGAGGTACAACCTCAATCTTAAGGCACGATCAAGTCTATTGGCACGACCAGCACGAGTCGTCCCTTGACGTCGTTGGCACGAGAATGGTCTAGAGGCACATACAAACAAGTGAAAGTCTCAACACGATCGATTTTGTATAAGTTTCTACTTGGCGAGGCACTACCTCGAATATATTGAAGTCACGAAATGAGTATAGCACGACCCTGTTGTTTGCGTTGCCAAGTATGGGTAGGCCAAGGAGTCTAAGTCCTAAAATTGATCCTAAGACAAGACTCGAAAGACAATAAAAAAAGGGATTAAGCTGCACAAAGCAAATGAACGTTTCGGTTGCATAAGTGTGTTGCCTTGTCAAAGACAGAAGCAGAGTACATTGTGGCGACGGAGGCTTACAGGGAGTTGATGTGGATGAAAAAGCTATTGCATGAAATAGGGCTGAAGCAAGAGCAGTATACTTTGCTTTACGACAGTCAGAGTGCTATTCACCTTGTAAAGAATCAGACCTTTCATAGCCGGTCGAAGCACATCGAGACTCGATATCATTGGATACGGGATGTGGTTGAGAAGAAGGACACGAAGCTTGAGAAGGTTTATACAGATAATAACAGAGCAGATATGTTCACCAAGATTCTACCAAGGGAAAAGTTTGAGTTCTACAGGCAGATCGTCGGAATGATGATCCCCTCCACATAATTGTAAAGGGAGAGAAACGTTGGAGTGGGTGGGGTTCCCAACCTATATGGAGAAGACCCCAGAGTGCGACGAGGGCCGTTTGTATGTCAGAGAAGCTCAGGGAGTTGATAAGCCATTCAGAGACGAAGGAGGAGCTCGGGAGCCATCATAGGATATCCTGGAACCAATGGGGCCAAACTCGGGCCGAGTTCTGCCCCAGGCCGAACTCTGGCCGAGTTCTGTCCCTTGGTGTCCAGAACCTTTCTGGAACTCCCACACAGAGTTCTGGCTGAACTATGTGTCGTCGGGCTGAGGCTAATTTCAGGATATTTTTTAAACCGTTGGATCGTATCCTGCGGTCCAAATTTTGCTGCAGGATTTGGGGGTTTATATATGGTTTTTCCTAACCCTAATCACATACAACGAAGAGAAAAAGAGAGAGGAAGGGGGGAAGAATGCCATTACAACTTTGGGAGAGAAGACGGAGGATTGTAGGCCGTTATCGAAGGAGGATCATGTTCGGGTAATCTCTACTCGTCGTCTTTGTTCTTCTTAGCCTTGTAATCAATATTTCTTGCTTCCAAGTGTTGTGGGGATCCATGTTGGATTAGAAGAAGTTTATAGAGGGTGTACTCATTTATTTCATTAGTAAAGGCTTCTCAAGGATTGGACTCCGATCGTCCTGTGGTTTTTTCTCGCAAGGGTTTTTTATGTCAAAATTCTGTGTCAGCGTGGATTGTGTATTGTTGTTTGGTTCGTGCGTTGTATTGCTCGGTTCTCTCGCAGGTACTCTCTAGTTTGGGGAAAGGTTTCCGTGCTTCTTTCCCAACACCTAACTCATAATCTAGCAACTTCACACAAGACTAAAACCCAACAGCTTTTCATAATGCCAAGCCCAGCAAATATACAAAGCCCAAATTGACAACAGGACTAGAAATACACTAGTTAATTACTCTAATAGTCCAACCCACAACACACTCTCAAAATTAGAACTCAGTGAATTTATGTATAACTTCGAGCAACATTTGTCCACAAGCCCAAACTCCATAAAATATTATACAACCAATCCCACATAACAAACCTAGCAATTACATACACTCCCAGCCAGAGCCCATATGCACTCAAGACTTGGTCGAATGACACTGTTCGTCTGGCAACTAACAGGTGTCTAAATTCAAACAATAACACTCTGAACTTGAAAACAGAACACACATCATTAAATCTAACCATTCGATCACCTATAGGCTCGCCCTGCATACAACCTGACACTACACCATCAGAGTCCAACCCAGACACAACCTTCAACAGACACGAGCAATCATCAAACACATATTTAACTTGGACACAACAAGATGCTCGACACGAACGCCTGGACACAACAACTCAAACTTTTCTGGTTTTCGATCACAGACCTGTCCTAATACCTACATCAATTCTAGGTTCGAAACCAAATCTTGTAACACAGAAAAGGATAGGTGATACCTGGGAAATGAGAGCATATCTGAATTAGAGACACGACTCCAACGTCGGATACGATCTCCTCGTGTCTGAATGCAACTCGAAGTTCTATGCTGCAATTCAGCAAACACCACCAGTGCAAGAACAGTGGAATCCATCCTAGGATCAATTTATAATACGAATTGCCAAGTTCGACAAAACAGTCCATAATTTAAAAGAATTAAACTCAACTCACCAATTCTTGATTGCTCCTCGCAGGATCTGTAAATCGGCCGATCAATGAATGCTCTGCTCGATTGATCGCGTTGTCGATCCAAGAATACCATTCCCGCGTTCATCCAATCTGAGGAAGGAGAAAATCAAACAGAAAGGGAATTAAGGAACCATTTGTACCAGATTCGAAACAACCCAGAATGGATCGAGTGGCTTACCAAATCAAAGTCGACTGAATAATGAGGACGACGAACTCGCTGGGGGAAGAAGGAAATTGGGAGGGAAGAATTCGTTGTGCCACGGCGAGATGATCGACATTGGAGGCGGTGTCGGAGATCCGTCGATGAAGAAACAACCTCACCGTGGTCGAAGCTGCCGGGAATAGATCTGCCCAGCCGTTGGAAGCCGATCACTGCTCCTCGCGAATGGAGGTTAGAGTTAGGGTTTCGAAAATTAATTTAGGGGAAGAAGATTTTGGGATGGGGTAGCTCGAAGTGAGCTCGGCTATTCTTCAGGAAAGAATGGGAATAAAATAAATCATTCTCTCTCCTCCTCATATATATTCAGAAGGAAATGGGTGTGGTGGGTTTTACACTTAAGCCTATCACAAATTTTTATTTGCATAAATAACCTATTATAGGGGAGAGGTGGAAGCTGGTGGGTTTTACACTTAAGCCTATCACAAATTGTTAATAAAACTGCAAATCTATTATAGGCGAGTAAATAGGGGAGTAGAGAAGGTGAAGGTGGGCGATTCTGTGGGCTATCTGTTTCCCAGCCCTCGCTGGTGCATCTCCCCGGCGGCCGCCCCCTCAGGTAAGCCCCATTCCCCCCTCTCCCACCTCCTCCTCCTTCTCCTCCTGACCCCTTCCCGTTCCTCCCCCGTGGCATGCAACCGCTCCTCCGCCCTTCTTCGTCTCCCGTAGGCTCCCTTGTCGACTCCCTATTGACTCCAGCCTACTCCGACGATGGACGACGACCCTCCACTGCCCCCTTGGGGCTACCTCCTCCACCTCTCGACCCTGCCATCATGGCCGTTGGACCAGCTGGCCCTTACCGAGCTGGGTGGCGTCTCCCCTGGATCGGACTGCTTCCTTCAGTCGTCGCCCCCTCCGTACCTCTTGCGGATTGGACGGCCGCCGATGTTATGCTTCTCTCCGATGCGGTTGGGCTAGGGCTCCCACAGGCCGACTGTCACGCCCCGACCCGGAAAATCGCTCGTCCTTGCTAGATTTCACCCGAATCATCGTCCTCGCTGGGGCGTGATGCCGCACGAGCCTGAAGTTGCGCTCATGCAAGGCAAGATGACGGTTCACATAGTGATATTCTCAAGGTCGTAACATAAGCAGCGGAAGGAAACAAAGTGTAACATAAGAATCTCTTTTATTGATAACAAACTGAAGATTACAAAGGCTCTGAATAGCCCAATATATATGCCAATTGGCTACAACGCTCATGATCTCTCTAGCTCACAAAGGATTTCATTGTTCCATACATTATGCCTCTTTATAGCCACCAAGTAGTCTTCGGCCGAACATCTCCATGTCGCAAGTTCGAACGCTTATGCGGTAGCTCCTCTTGAACGCCAAGGACTCCATGCCTCGGCACATCCAAGCTAAGCTCCGTCCCGAGCTGAACATACCTGAACCTGCACATAACTAGTAGGAGATTAGTGCTTTCGTCCTTGCTTCGCACTGATCAAGACCCGCTCGCACCCAAACCAAACACTAAATCATTTAGTGAAACATGCATCTTAATTTGGTGATCTTTCTATTTAGCCTTAGGATCAATTTCATGGCAATATTCAATGCATAACACTTAATGTAAATGTGATCAAGATCGTGTTCCTAAAGCAGATACAGTTAGACAAAATTTGAACATAATCATAGTGTTCGTGCTTATCCCCGTCCCATTTTCCTTAGCCTGTACTGGTTAGAACTTACGTAAGAGACCATAATTCATACAACATTCCAATCATAAACTTGGACAATGCATAAGGGTCGCAGGCCCTGTGCCTGCACCCAACTCTCATCTCAGCCCACCGGCCCTATCTATATGAAGGTCACGGTATTTCGCACCGTAATGGACTTGGCATCTCT
The DNA here is from genome assembly GCA_029216955.1 of Iris pallida. NCBI lineage: Eukaryota > Viridiplantae > Streptophyta > Magnoliopsida > Asparagales > Iridaceae > Iris > Iris pallida. The sequence goes on along the minus strand of JANAVB010040320.1, from coordinate 73,292 downwards.
TATGTGTAAGCCTACGATCACTTCGACACGGGTTGCTAGCCCAGTATCCGAAGGATCTCAAACTTACGAATATCATAGCTTATCACAGCACTGGACGGGCGCAATCCGTCCGAATGATGTACACCATAAATACCACACATAATTCCCTCCTAGGTCGAACGGTCCCGGTGCCCCGACGTAACCGTCCGAGGGAAGCCGCACCCGTGCACGGGCCATCCGAGTCCATTGACCATGCAATACGCACCATAGCATACAAATCATATCATACCAAGCAATCCTCCGTTCCATAAACATAGTCTCGCACCCTAAGCATATTCGCATCTCATAACATAATCCACCATCCATATGGGGAGCTCCGTCGGCGTTATGCCCCAACACATCCATATTGATGCACGACGTCCAACGGCTTAGTCATCTCATACTCATATTCAACGCGTACCATTCGTAGGTTATTCTCATAACCTAGTTCCGTAATCACAAAGTCATTTTGTAGCTTCCGTGCACGAGGGCACGCTCAGCACCGTAATCCATGTTCTATGCCTAGTATTCAATGTTCTCGGAGCCGTGCACATGATGCACATCTCAATATCGTCTTTCAATGTTCTACCATTATTGCTCTATCGCGACTCGTACACTTGATGCACGTCGCTTCAATTGTTCAATTGTTAAATATTCTATCTTAGTGTTCAACACATATTTAGACACTTACTCGCCGAGCCACGCTCGCTAACTCGATAACATCTTACGTATGCACGGACATATTTTGTTAGACGTGAAGGAATAGGGAGAGAGAGTCAAGAACCCGCCCACCTTAAGTCGATACGCCTTGCCGTTTCGTCGAGTTGAAGCAGCTCGCTTCCATAACTTGGTCGTATATCTAACTCTCGGACTTAGCCATTTCGTTGAACTACGCGGTTGATTTGGCCTATCGTATCCATGCCACAATCCGTTGCAAGGCCACGATTTGGTTTCGCGGATACTTCATTGCATAAGGCAAAATGCTGACCTCTTATCATCCAGCGTAAAAGCATAGCCTGCACACCAGATCAACTAAAATTAACATTTGCTTCAAACGGGATTTATCCTTTACATCGATTCGATTCATAGATTCTAATCGACTCAAAGCTTACCTTTGGCCAACGTAACTCTTGCATCGATTCGCATCGATACTTCATCGGGTCAACGCAACTCTTCGAGTCAACGACTCATCATAATGTACTGTGCGGAGCAGGACATTACATAATATACCACTCAAAATCAGGTTCATCCTCGAACCGAAATCAACACTTAATCCAAGTGCCTCGCTAGATCGTTTCACGATCTTGTGCTACTATCGTTGGAATCATACAACTTAGTTTGGATCATACATATATTTTAGGCGTCCCACCAATATATGCATTTCAGCCAAGCTCAGTTGTAGGATATCGGGACAACTAACAAGCTCAATTTAAATCCTCAAGCACCCATCAGTTCGTACTCGACTTAGTCAGTCCTTAACATATATTCCTAGAGTCCTGCTCGCAAACATCTTCGCATATAACTTGATCCAAACCATAACTTCGATCTCATCAGTTTCTCGACGGCCATCTAACGCATGCATTGCATTAAGCCATTGCGCATCCGATCGCAACAATTCTCCGTAACGCCTATTCTCTCAACCGTTTTCTATCTCTCACATAACTCAAGTCTTTCATCCAATCATTCACAACCTTTGGCCTTAACGACATGGACTAAGTCCACATGTCTCAAATTCCTTTGCCTACAATCCGTACTAAGTCTCGCACACAACTATCCCTATATGATTCACATTCTCGAACTACCAACGTATTGCGTCTGGGGCTACCCCCGCTAGGTAACTTATCCAGACATCGTGCTTAATCTCACCCAATCCAGAGGTCAACTTGAGTCTACGATGCTCAAAGGCAACAATCTTTTTGACCCAAGGTCTCTTACGATACGTCCATCTCTTATTCTCGACTGAATATGAATCCTTTACTCAATTTTGAATCATTCCCGACTAGTTCATTACGTAATATAGATAGCGCGCTCAAGACATAGCCTAACCGTTACTCAAACCGATCTACGACACAACTCTCAGGGTCATTCTTACTATTCGTCGCTCTCGCGCATTGCAAAAATCCTTGCAATCGCCTTACTGCGTCGCTATGCTAAGCACGTTTCTCGACATCTATTCGATCGTCGACCAACCAAGTCTACTTACGTACTTATTCGATCGATCATAAATTTTCTTTCCTGACCGTATCGTTCTAGTCGAAGGCTACTCGCTAACTTACGAAACACGATGCTCACTCGTTTAGTCTTATCCTCAACATGCACTACATCATTCCTCCTCCTCGATAAAATTTCTTACGCGACTTCTTTAGGGTCATCCTATGGGACTTCAACATTCACTTGATTTGGCGGTCAAGTCTTCTAGGGTCATCTGCCCCGAAACTACGCTCGATAATTGAAGATCATCAACGAGGGACAGTTACAACAAACCATGCTATGTCCTATTGCGGAGCCAAATCAATTCCCGACGCTTCCTATGGGACTTTACCCAATCCGACATACCAATCCATAATTTATCTACCCCCGCACAACTGATGCGCCGTACTACTCGAATCACTCGTGCACATTGTGTGCCGTTACTACTCGAATCACTCATGCATTACCGTCGACTATCTTCGCTAGCCGTATGACATTTACTCGCCTCACGTCCGAGTTTACCTATTTGTGATCACAGTTCGACACATCCCATACTCATCGAAACCATCCTCGAACAACTTTCGCATCAAACCACAAGTCAAATCTGATTTGCCACGCCTTGCAAGTTCGATAATCCCCGCTGGATGAATCACCATACCAGCACTCACGCGGAATGATCGCCCTAATTTGGCGTGACGCATGTGCGATGCCGGAGTTGTACTCGCATAAGACAATAATGTCAACATTGTGGTTATCCTCGAAACAATCAAGCACTTTTGTTTTCTTCCGAGTAACATCCATCGACTCTCAAATTCTTCGAAGCATTCCTACCGTTATCATTTCAATTGCCATAACTTAACTTGCACCTTATTCATCCAACAACAATGCTCAACATAATTTTCGTTCATTCGATCAGAGTATCCCCGAGTTATTGCATATCGCCTTTGATATGCCTCAATACCATCGTCGACATGCATAACTTGAACATCTTCCTTTCTCATAAGCTCGAATTCGTTGAAATCACTGCCGTTGTCCAAACTTGAATACGAATCAAGTCTCACGTACCAAAATCTATTCCGTTGTAACTAACCATCATAATCGTGACACAATTTCTCATTCACATATCCATTCTCATATCCCTACTCGCACTTCCAAATCGTGCCACCGATTCATCGCACTAACTCAAGTTCGTTCGCACAATTTCTTCGTACCTACTCGACGTAAGTTCGACCGGGTCGACTATTTCCTCCACGTAACATTCCTTCGCTATGCTCAACTTATCGTTCGACTTACACTTAGTGAATCCTCGTCCGACGTATCATCCATAGGTATGACTTCGCACATAATCGTTCAACTCAATTCATCGAAGCATACTTGCATCGACTTCTCTCAAGTCATTCCCACTCAAGTCTCAGTATTACTCCGTCCGTTGCGGACAAACCTATCGTAACAACATAATCGTCTCGACGAAGTCTATCGCAAGTCACCAACCGGCTTAACATAGATATCGCTAAGTGGTATCCCATATACTACTCAGGATCGAGCCTATCTTTATCGATACAATACTTCGCTATATTGATCGCATAATTGGTATTGCATATACCACTCGAAATCAAGTCATTACTCGACATCGCATTCCGCATAGGTCCGACATCTATTCCTCAATCAACTATCCCGTATGGCGATCCTTCCGATCCCAGCTCTAGCATTCGCTCAAGTTTGACACGCATTCACTCTAACCGTATCTTGGCGATCATATCGACCACACCCGCAACATTCGCTTATTCACATCTCAACGCGACATACGGCCAACATAAACGTTCATCTACTTCGAAACTAGCTTCAATGCGGCCAACTTACAAGTTCGCCTACTCAACTCGACTCGTTATTATCGCATCCACGATTTTCCAATCCCGCTCGTTGCAACTCATGCAACAACTCATTCTCGATACTTAAGGTCACAATCCCGTTCGACATATTGCTATCCATACGCATAGCCATACAACACGCATCATACCATATCGACTCGTTGCACTGATGCAACGAACGATCCACGACTTGCTGCACTCCGTGCAACCAACAACACATAGCCGTTCGTATAGCAACATAACAAGCATCGTGTAAAATCCCCTATTTTTATTATTATTATTATTATTATTTTATTAGACTTAAAAATTATTTTATGCAAATAATGATTTTATATATTGATTTTTTTAGACGGCCCGGTTTGTCCAGTTCAGCCCGAACTGGTCCCGAACCAAATTTAAGCCCATGTAGGCATGAGATGGGACCAAGGTGGCCATATGGACATATTTTATGTACGTAGAAATATTTCCTAAATTATTTTAAATTTTTATGTACAATTTCTAATTAATTAAATATTTGTACTATTATTGTTATTTTATTATTAAATAATATTGTGCAACACTTTGTACAATTTTTGGACCTGGATAAGGGGGTGTAGTATAAGTCCACCAAGCCCCCATTTGAATTATTTTAATATTTGATTATTGTTAATATTATTTCGGTTATGATTAAATAAATATATTTATTATTGAGTTACTATTATTGGTTTTATTTTATTTGTCAACTAAAATTTCATATATTTAGATATGTCAAAAATAGATTCATGATAATATAAAAATTTTATTTGAATTCTATGGAAATTTTTATAGTATATATGAATATATATATATATATATATATATATATATATATATATATATATATATATATATATATATATATATATATATATATATATATATATATATAAGGATTAGAAAAAAAAAGAAAAAAAAAGCAAACAAACAAGGAGTGGTCGGCCCAATGGGGTGGGACCGACCACCCTACTACAAGAAGAATAAGCAGCAACACTATTAAGTGCGCCCCCTCCCCCACCTTAAAGCAAGCAGCAGTGGCTGCAACAAAGGGGCAACCCCTTATCAATTATAAGTGGCCGAATCCCCTCCATCTATATATATATGTATATAGTTATATATATATATTGAAAACCCTAATCTCCATCTACTTACTCCTCTTTCCTCCTTCCTTCCTCCTCCTCCCTCTCCTCGGCGTGCGTGCCCAACCTCGCCGGAGCGACAGCAGTCCCGTCTCCCGGTCGTCACGACGACAACAACAACAGTTTTCCACTTTAAGGTATCCCACTTCCCCGATCGATATCTCCCTCATTTTAAATTCGTTTTTAGATCCGTAAATTCGTGTAGAAAGCCCACATGACCCTCTTCGAGATCATCCAGGTGGACTTCAACATGGCCATCCAACTTGCTCGAAATATCGAGACGAAGTTGGAGAAAAACCACTTTTCTGAAATATTAAAAACTGTTTTGAAACATCAACTTGTCGGCCACTTTTTTCGCTGTCCATTAAACTTTCGTAAAAACTAATTAAAGGCAGTCAAAGAAAACATAACCGAAATTGTAACGCACCTTCTGGATTCATTTTTCATCTAGTATGTAAAAAGTTACACGTTGTTAAAGTTTCACGAAAAATTGTAAATTCTGTTTTCAAAAAGTAAAAAAACACCCGATACGGCGTGCGCCCCGACAAACCGGGCGACGTGGTCGCGCACTATACGCATCGAAAGGCGCATATGGATGTTGTCGACATGTGGGAACTGACGGAACCCGATTTTGTTGCATGTGCGCGACGAAATCAGCGCATATCCGTCGAGATATCCCCGTATCGACCCTTTGCAAATTAAGTCACAACTTCGTGTACACTCATCAAATCACGACGAAACTTGCGCCATTGGACTCGAAATATTTTTCTGGTTCTGTGAGCCAAGTTTGGTTCAATTCTGAGAAGGTTGATCGGGACGCCATTTTAGCGGGCCTACAATCCCACTCAACGGGCGATTTTGTGTACCGCCCACCGGAATCCAAAATTGGACATACCGTTGGGTTCGTCTCATCAAAACAAATCCGTAGACATGTAGTTTGACGACTTTAGAGATCGTAGATATTGGCATGCATTTCGGTGCAAAGCGGGTCCAACAGCGGACATCGTTTTGACCCGAAATTACGATTTTGCCCCTGTTCCAGAATTTGACTTTTGGACAGGCGTTTCCTAGGCATATCTTTTATTCCAAACTCGTTCGTGATGTTTGTTTCAGCATCCGGAGCTTCGGGTGGATTTTGACTTTCGTGTTGACGATTCTGATTGTTGGATTTTTGCTGCTTCTCGCACCACCCTCAGGCAAGATACCTTGCCTTATTTACTGTTTATAATTAGATGCATCTTTATTTAATTATTTACTGCATATTTATTATCTGTTTTCAGTTGGATCCATTACTTGCTATTTTTAGTTCATTATATTTTTGCTTCAGTTATTTTTTCTTCTTGTCTTTTTATAATGTCCCAAATTCGCGATACGTATTTAGTGTACGTATACGTGTTTTAGACCCATATTTTATTCAGTCATGATTAGTTATCTTGGTTTATTTTGCACTGGCTTGGTTTTATTGGCATTGATAGTTTAATTGGTTTTAATGGTTCATTGGTTTATTTTGGATTAGTGAGGCTTGGTTTGGTTCGGCTAAGCTTGGTTGCCTTCGTTCATCAAGAACCAAGGGGTGAACCCCCTACCTACCACCACCCATAGTATTTATTACCCTTTCTCCTTCTCTCTCTTCATTAATATCTTCTTCTTCTCCACCATTAACTCATGCACCTACCAAGAGAGAGAGAGAGAGCTAGGCAAGTGCAACTTGCTTCATGGAGGAACTCAAATTTTATTGTTCCATTCTCTTCTTTACAGCATTTTAACTTACTTTAGTACTTGACATTTTTACTTTCCATGGCTAGATTCTTATAGATCTAAGTTATTTCATTTTCGGATTTCTTGGGTTTTGATCCACTTAATCTTGTTATTTCTATGTTTTGATGGTTCCATATTGTAGAGCATTTCATTCTGCCCCATTTTGACCGATGGAAGTTCGAATTTGGACTCCGGATGAAGGTTTCATGGAGCTTGGAAGCATGGATTCTTGGCGTTCTTCTTCTCGGAAGCTTGGAGAAGAAGAACAGTGCTAGACTTGACCGCATGAATACTTCATACGGCAAGTGATTCCGAGCCGCATGAGCCTTCATACGACAGTTCTAGCCGTATGGGCTTGACTTGGCCGCATGACAATTCATGCGGCAAGTGACTCTGCTGCATGGGACTCTCAGCCGCATAGGCTGGATCCCATTCCTGGCCGCATGGACTTCTCTCCTAATTGAGCAGCATATGCGCCCATCATTCTTAGCCGCATGAACTTGCTTCCTTCCAGCCGCATGAAGCCCCTCCCTTCCCACTGGCCGCATAGGGATTGGCTTTCTGACCGCATGCGCCCTTGCACTTTCTGACCGCATGCGCCCTTGCACTTCCTGATCGCATGCGCCCTTGCACTTCCAGCCGCATGCGCCCCCTTGTCTTGGCCGCATGGGAGCCAGTGACCCTGGCCGCATGCGCTCTCCTAATTGGGCCGCATATGTCTTACCCTTTCATGGCCGCATATGCTTTAGCCGCATGGCTCTTCTATAGCCCTGTGTATTGATATTTATTAGATATTTTACGCCCATTTTATATCCTTACGCCTTTTGTCCTGAACTTGATTGACATGATTGAAATGATAACTGGCATGACATGATAGTGGCCTACCGTGGCGCACTCCTGACAAAGTACACTTGGCATGATAACCTGACCTGATATATCTTGAACAGCTGTTGCGACGGCTACCTGACATGACCTGACCTGTATAACTAACCTGAACACCGTGGGCGATTGTGCTTGTACAAATAATCCAGTCCTGTCTTGCATCATGTCTAGGAGGGGACTCCTGAGTACCACGGTCAGGAGTACCTACTGAAATGGACTAAGGTTAATGACTAGTATAATTTACTAGACATGAAGAGATGTTCCCCAGTTACAGGCGATCCCGTTATCCCGGCCGCAAATGTTTGGACTTGTAGCCTGCCGACGAGTAGGGCACATTCCAGTCTACTGTTATGTGGGGCACCCTCTATTGTCACTTTAATGATTGAACTCTATTGTTACTCTAATGCATTGTACTCTCTAAATTGTCACTATAATTGCCTGGATAACCTGGATAGCTGCAGGGCCTGTGACTACTTGGAGCATCTCATTGCATCTTGCTAGTAACTAGGATTGTGATAACCTTAGTTAGTTAATGTAGAAAGCCGTAGGCAATGATTGGCCGTGATTGATTGGATGGAGTCTAGTCCAGTATAGTATTATCTAGAAGTAATTGATTGCAAGATTGTACCAGAATGATTGAATGATTGTCACTCCAGATTGTTACTATAATGATCGTACTCTATTGTCACTCTAGCGTATTGTACTCTTCATTGTCACTTTTATCATTGTACTCTCTCTCCTTTTCACCTTAATGATTGTCACCTTTAGCAATAAATGATCAGAGACTAAGTTCTGTTCAGGCGAAGGGTTACAATCTCGGTCCTTGTTTGGTTTAAGGATTGTAACCTGGCTTCCGGAATAGTACCTTCGTTTTCTCTTCATATATTGTCCAGCTATATTTTATTTTAGCATGATTCTCCAGTTCTTTTATGTTAATAATGCTTCTCTTAATTATTTTCTCTGATTGGGGCAAGTGCATTGGTAGTGCACAAACCTCAATCTGTGTTACTCATTGTTGTTTTCTTACATATTGAATGCTAATGATTTATTGGTTTTAGTTCTTAAGTGAAGCCTCCTTTGTGGCACTTGCTCTTTCTGGGGTCTGACCCAGCTGGTTTTGTATGGCCAGATACCGGAGCAGCACCAAAGGATCTCCCTGTTTTTCAGCCTGATGGTGGTCACCAGGCGTAACCAGGGCATCGAATGGATTTCTTTTTGTTCTTCCACTGTAATATTGTAAATTATTCTTTGAGGCGTTTAGCCGACGAGCAAGTGTTAGCTCGATTGTACTTACTTACTGTTCGCCTACGGGCTGTGACATGATTGACAAGCCCCGGGGGTTGATCATGTATGACTGAACTCTTGCTAGTCCTCACATTTTGTAACGACTAGCTTCATGATCATTCCGAATATATAATGTATGGGACGCCTTACTATTGTGTATTTGGTGGTCTGACATCTTGTAACTATTATTAGTTGGTTGAGATTGAGACAATAGGCTATTTTATGACCTTAAGAGACTGATGGATTGTAGTGAAACCCTCACATATCTAGACAGCCGTGACCGTATAGCGGTGTGGATTCCATTCCGTTATACGTAGCTGGCTATGTCTGCCCCCGCTCTCCAGTATTCTGGTTCTGGGGCGTGACACTTTTTGTATGCATATGGACCTAGTATTAGCGAGCTACCTTTTGTTAGTGTCCTTGGGAGGGAGAAGATAGTTAAATGTATGGGCTACCCCAAATCCAACAACTGTAGTAACTGCGTACTACGGTAGTCGAGTCGCGAGGGTCACTAGCCTCGAGCTATGTGGACTGATGGGTCACGTGGGCCGCTAGCCTCGAGTTATGCCGGCTGATAGTATTGGTACTTGACGTGTGCGTGTTGAGAGTTGTTACCTTGCCCTGGGGGAGTCAGCCTTCACATGCCCATACATCGATATGTTTTCTAAATTGCCTACTAGAAAGGTTATGAGACCTTAGCAAATTTCATGTTCCAATCATGGCATGGAAAAATATCACATCGCAGAGTAATAAGTTACCCCTTGTCCTTGTTTGGTTGTAGGGGTAGCCTACTGTTTCAATGATGGGATATTGAGCCGTATTATGGTTTGAACACTTTTACTTTATCTTTATTTTATGGTGAATATTCAGTTCATATGGCATGTTCTTCCTGTATCTTGTTACGTCCCTCTGAGGACCTGGTTATCTCTCCAGGTGTGTGTGCTTCTGTAATATTGCAGGTGTTCTAGTCGAGGTCGCGATCTTCTCTATTCATTCGGAGATGACGTGTCTTGGGTCTTCTTTGCTACTCCCGCCAAATCATTTCCGTTTCCATGTATATTTTTCCTTACTTGTTGGTAGTAGATTTGTCTCCGCCCAACGCATTGTACAAAGACTTATTACAGTTGATTATATAATATCTTTTATTCTTCATTTGTGGATGAGATTAGATTACTCTTGGTTTACTGCATTTTACAGCTTATGTATACATACGAATTTTTATATATTGGAGTATACTTCGTATGTATGCAGCTGGCATGGATACGTACCTAGTCCTAAGTATTTTGGGACTGGGGCGTTACACATCGCCTCACATATCGACCCATTGCACTTTGTGCAACCAACAACACATATCTCCTCGCACTTCGTGCGACCAACAACACATAACTCCTCGTACTTCGTGCGACCGACAACACATAATTTCTCGTGTTTTGTGCGATCAACAATACGTATATCATTGCACTTCGTGCAACCAACATCACCATATTCGTTGCACTTCGTGCGACCAACATTCCATAACTCGTTGCACTTCATGCAACCAACATTCTCCGATGGCACTCGGAGATAACGTGATAGTCACGACATACTTGTGGCGGACGTACTCACTTAATATAGACTTATTGTATGGAACATCCAATGTAGCGTCGAGCAGATCCATGAGCCAAGCGGTTGCGGAAACAACTTAGAGTCAACTGAATTCGATAGCGAAGCAACTGAGGGTCAAAGAGATTCATGCACGGTACAGAGGATGGAACCGCTCTGACACCAACTTGTCACGCCCCGACCCGGGAAATCGCTCGTCCTCGCTAGATTTCACCCGAATCATCGTACTCGCTGGGACGTGATGCCGTACGAGCCTGGAGTTGCGCTCGTGCAAGGCAAGATGACGGTTCATATAGTGATATTCTCAAGGTCGTAACATAAGCAGCGGAAGGAAACAAAGTGTAACATACGAATCTCTTTTATTGATAACAAACTGAAGATTACAAAGGCTCTGAATAGCCCAACATATACGCCAATTGGCTACAACGCTCATGATCTCTCTAGCTCACAAAGGATTTCATTGTTCCATACATTATGCCTCTTTATAGCCACCAAGTAGTCTTCGGCCGAACATCTCCATGTGCAAGTTCGAACGCTTATGCGGTAGCTCCTCTTGAATGCCAAGGACTCTATGCCTCGGCACGTCCAAGCTAAGCTCCGCCCCGAGCTGAACATACCTGAACCTGTACATAACTAGTGGAGGATTAGTGCTTTCGTCCTCACTTCGCACTGATCAAGACCCGCTCGCACCCAAACCAAACACTAAATCATTTAGTGAAACATGCATCTTAATTTGGTGATCTTTCTATTTAGCCTTAGGATCAGTTTCATGGCAATATTCAATGCATAACACTTAATGTAAATGTGACCAAGATCGTGTTCCTGTATTAGATACATTTAGACAAAATCTGAACATAATCATAGTGTTCGTGCTCATCCCCGTCCCATTTTCCTTAGCCTGTACGGGTTAGAACTTACGTAAGAGACCATAATTCATGCAACATTCCAATCATAAACTTAGACAATGCATAAGGGTCGCAGGCCCTGCGCATGCACCCAACTCTCATCTCAGCCCACCGGCCCTATCTATATGAAGGTCACGGTGTTTCGCACCGTAATGGACTTGGCATCTCTTATGTGTAAGCCTACGATCACTTCGATACGGGTTGCTAGTCCAGTATCCATAGGATCCCAAACTTACGGATATCATAGCTTATCACAGCACTGGACGGTCGTAATCCGTCTGAATGATGTGCACCATAAATACCACACATAATTCCCTCCTAGGCCGAACGGTCCCGGTGCCCCGGCGTAACCGTCCAAGGGAAGCCGCACCCGTGCATGGGCCATCCGAGTCCATTGACCATGCAATACGCACCACAGCATACAAATCATATCGTACCAACCAATCCTCCATTCCATAAACATAGTCTCGCACCATAAGCATATTCGCGTCTCATAAACATAATCCACCATCCATATGGGGAGCTCCGTCGGCGTTATGCCCCAACCCATCCATATTGATGCACGACGCCCAACGGCTTAGTCATCTCATACTCATATTCAACGCGTACCATTCGTAAGTTATTCTCATAACCTAGTTCCGTAATCACATAGTCATTTTGTAGCTTCCGTGCACGAGGGCACGCTCAGCACCATAATCCATGTTCTATGCCTATTGTTCAATGTTCTCGGAGCCGTGCACATGATGCACATCTCAATATCGTCTTTCAATGTTCTACCATCATTGCCCTACCGCGACTCGTACACTTGATGTACGTCGCTTCAATTGTTTGATTGTTAAATGTTCTATCTTAGTGTTCAACACATATTTAGACACTTACTCGCCGAGCCACGCTCGCTAACTCGATAACATCTTACGCATGTACGAACATATTTTGTTAGACGTGAAGGAATAGGGAGAGAGAGTCAAGAACCCGCCCACCTTAAGTCGATACGCCTTGCCGTTTCGTCGAGTTGAAGCGGCTCGCTTCCATAACTTGGTCGCATATCTAACTCTCGAACTTAGCCATTTCGTTGAACTACGCGGTTGATTTGGCCTATCGCGCCCATGCTACAATCCGTTACAAGGCCACGATTTGGTTTCGCGGACACTTTATTGCATAAGGCAAAATGCCGACCTCTTATCGTCCAGCGTAAAAGCATAGCCTGCACACCAGATCAACTAAAATCAACATTTGCTTCAAACGGGACTTATCCTTTGCATCGATTCGATTCATAGATTCCAATCGACTCAAAGCTTACCTTTGGCCAACGTAACTCTTGCATCGATTCGCATCGATACTTCATCGGGTCAACGCAACTCTTCGAGTCAACGACTCATCATAATGCACCGTGCGGAACAGGACATTACACCGGCTACTGTGGCCAACTTTCACCTCTCTCCCCCACCAGCTTTCCCGCTATAGTGCCCCGTCCCTACATCGTGCCCCATTCTCCGTCCACGGGGTGCACGAAAAAGGAACACTGTCGCCATCGATTCGGTCGGAACCGATAGGTCGGGATCGATCGAATCGATCGAACGGGAACGGTTGAATTAAGATCATTTCCCGTTATGGAATGGATTCTTCGGAACCAAGTTCCATATTCAGCGGGTTGTGCCTCAAGGATTGACTCCGCGGCTGAGTCGGGAGAGACCTCCCGTTGCTCTGTTTTTTACGCCGCTTGCATTGGTTTTGGCTTTGGTTTTCTGAATGCATTTTCGTGAATGTTTTCGATGGTTTTTATGGCTTGTATTTCGAACTCGCATTTCCTAGCATACTTCTTGAATAATACAGTGTTTCTAATCGGTTGCTTGTGCGATTTTAGGTAATCGCGTAGGCGACGTCTAGCACGACCAACAAGTCTCTCGCCTGAAGCAAAACTCAAGGTGAGTGGCTGACCCTTCTCTTCTCGACCCCTTCTTAGATAAATCGATAATGTTGTTGCGAATGAAAGAATAAATGCAAGGGCATGGACACAATAAAATGATCAAGTTTTTAAAGAGAATGTAGGCTATACCTTAATAACTAAAAATTATCTTTGTATGGTCATGGACAACTTGTCGACAAGGTAGAAGTTTTCTCCGCACGGCAACCCGGGACCACGTGACCATTGCGGCCAAGAAAGAAAACAATTATATAACTATGCTGGGCACGGGTTAGGCGGGAACTTTCAACGGGGCTCGCTACTCGCGCTGAAAGGGCCCTGACTAACAAAAGATAAAGGAGTCCACGATGGCTCTGGGAGCCAGTGACCAATTACACGTAATATTGCACTTGATATGCAAATGATAACAATTGACAGGGAAGAACATGGTAAGTCTCATAAGACGCGACGCGGTCCGCCGTGGGTAAGTTCCAACGTAATTTACATTATGCCTGTCATATGCTTGTTTGAAATTTATTAGGCTGGTTAGAAACATTCATAAACTAAGTCATAGAAACTCTTCAACCAAATGAGAGCTTGGAACTTAAATAGCCACGCACCAGGGTGAACAGGAATAGAAAGTAGATTTGTACAAAGAGAGCCTAGGAACAAAACCTAGGAAAAGCAATCTAAGTACAATTGTTTAATTTGGATTCTGGGAGGTGACGGTAGAGGCTCGAAAAAGTGCAATCAACTCTGCCTTACTCCTTGGACGAACGAACGCAACCTAGGCTCCGGCAAAGAAATGCTCTGTGTGTATCTCTCTGTGTGTGTGTACAAGAGAATCGCACCTTGCTATTTATAGGAGTTTTGTGATGAGTAGGGTGTAGCCACATCATTGTAATCGTGCCTTGAAAAGTGGGCAGATGGGGATTGGTTAAGATTAATCTTGATCTGTTTGTTGTAACAAATCTGGACTGTTATGCTGGTTGAAATAAATCTGAACTGCTATGATCTATTGGTTGTAATAAATTTGAGTTGTTTAAGACTTAGTCAACTTCTGCCACGTGTCCCAACTGCCGCTATGTTGCGAGCCGCATGAATGGTGCATCATGGCTGAGCCGCATGAAGGATTGTCCTCATGATTGAGTCGCATGAGAGTGGTCTCATGACTGAGCCGCATGAGGGTGGCCCCCATAACCGAGCCGCATGAGGGTGGCCTCATAACCGAGCCGCATGAGGGTGGCCTCATAACCGAGCCGCATGAGGGTGGCCCCTATAACCGAGGGTTTCTGAACCGCATGAAGCTTCTGGACCGCAAGAAGTTTCTGAGCCGCATGAAGTTTCTGGGCTGCATGAAGTTTCGGGGCCGCATGACGTTTCTGAGCCGCATGAAGTTTCTGAACCGCATGAAGCTTCCTGGGTTTTGTGAGCCGCATGAAGATTCCTGGGTTTTGAGCCGCATGAAGCTTCATGTTGATTTTCAGGCCGCATAGCAAATCCCATTCTTTTCCATGGACAATTTCGAGCCGCTTGGAACCATCATATCTGCTCCCTGATCTGAGGCTAGTAAAATACTGCTCTCGATCGTTGCAGAGAGACTTTTGGGACTATCATATTTGCTCCCTGATCTGAGGCTAGTAGGGAGACTTTTGAGAACTACCCTGTCCGTTTTTCGCCGGGGGCTGGACACGGGCGGTTCTGTACAACTTTCCATCAGAGACCCGCATGACAGTTAGCGGGACTCTCTGATGGTCAGTAGTTTGGACAGTTGACTGGGCTTGTTGAGCCCGCACTGTCCTAGACTTCTTCGACTTAGCACCCGAAGGTGCGTAGTATGAACAGTCCAAGTTGGAAGGAAGGAAGGAAAGTTGGTGCCCTTTACAAAGGAGGCAAGGGGGCTCTATTTATAAAATGGAGTGAGCCTTTTCTTCTTCTCCTTTCCAATGTGGGACTAAAAGTAATATTTTCCATGCTTCTACAGTTGCTATCTCCGTCATAAGTCTTCATGTCTCTCTTGGGCTTCATCTTCCCGCCTCATCCTATTGTCTATGCTATATTCAAGATCTCCTGGCTGGTGGCTTCAACATTCAGAGAAGTCGGATCCTCAGAGACTTGGATGACCTTCAGAAGTGGTGGCTCCATGTTCTCGATCTACTCCTCGGTGTAAGGATTGAGCTCTGTGTCGGGGAAGTCCAAAGATCTAAGAGTCTGGAAATCAAAAATCCTCTCTGGTTCGGAAAGTGCATCTACAAGTCTGGCTTGAAAAAGAACGGTTTGCTCCCTTTGGGCATCGATCGAGGAACTCCTGAAATATCTCCATCAACTGGGTACTACCAATGGTGATAGTAGAAGCTATAGAGGGTGGTGGAAGCTTGGACGCCTCAGGTGCAGGTGGGTCAACAATTCTGGCGTTGCGTGCCTGAACCATCTAGAAAAATAGAAAACTGTTAAAATAACCTAAACTACAAGATAAGTATAACCAAACTTAGTAAAATATATCTATAACCATTTTCCTGCAATCCTATGCTGTGATGAATTTTCCTTAGTCTAACAGGTTTCCCAATAGCACTCTATAGCCTAAGTGCCATTAAGACGGACCTGCATTGGCCACCACTAAAAATATGTCACGACCCGCTCCCGAATAATCGGGTACGTGTGAGACATATTCAGCCTTCCTTGATAGACACAACGAAGTAAGCTGTACAATTCTAAGAAAAACTCCAAGTCACTAAATAATATAAAACATCACAACTACTATAAACGTTCCCACAGAGTCAATACACTAGTCATTATTACAATTTATACATGAACAATATCGGAGACGAATCCGATAACAAGAATAAAATACAACTTGTAATACAATAATACAACGTAAAACTCTAACAATGAAACTAAACTATAGCTTCTAAGTCCCGAGTCATGGTCCATACTGCTTAGCTAAGATCCCAGGTTCTGGCACATAAAGTGAACAAGATCCTCAAGTATACCTGCAACGTATCCAGTCGGGAGCAGAGCAAACTACAATTCTAGGTAATGAATAAATACATCATGAACGAAAGTAAATGAACAAATACATCATGAATGAAAGTAAAGTACGAGAGACGTAAGAACATGAAGTACAAGAAAATAAAGAACATCAAGTACAGGAAAATAATGTTAATCTAAACCTGAATAATATGAGCCTGAACATGGTAGTAAAATAAGGAACCAGACATGTGCACAATGTTTTGAAATACAACTAGCATTTATGACCGTCTGGGGTAAGTACATGAATGAGCACATGAACAGGTATGACTTAGAGTCCCACGTACATGATGTGAGACCTAAGCTATCCATATGAATTCCTAATTTTTGGGTTTGGTCACATATCTAGTTTATTTCCCCTCTCAAGTACAAGTAAGTACATGAAACATGAAAAGCACCAGAAGTACATGAAAACTGTGTCACAACGTGTCCGACATGATAAGTACAAGATATGGAGTAAATGAACAAAACCATAAAATGTACTTGCCTTGCTCAGGGTGAACAGGAATAGGAAGTAGATTTGTATGTCCTTCTGGTGAATAGTACAAATTGGTAAAGTTCTAATACTACACCAGCTATTTAGGTTTAACTAAATAATCTAATTATTCATTAAGTTATCATTTATTATTAAGAAGCTAATTTTTTTAGATTAAAAGTGATTTAGAGTCTAGATCACTACTTAATAAAATGATACAATATACATATACTATCCAATTATTTATATTAAAAAATCAAGATCATATATAGAACTAATAGAGAATAAGAACTTTAAATAGTACAAGTTATACACAAATAATCTATTTAGAAAAATATCCAAAAATACTAAGTAAAATTTAGATCTTAATTATGAACATAACCTAAATTGTTAAGGAAGTTTAACTACACTAAAATTATGGCAACCATATTATCCCCAAACCAAAAATATATGTATAACTACAATTTAATGAAAGCTAGCTTATTCCCAAACTTAATGCCAAGCTTAGCTAAAAATATAGGCTTGACCATACATCTCAAGGAATATGACCTACTCATATGCTCAATACACCCTTCTCAGCAGCTTGCTCAAGCGCAGCCCACCTAACTCATAATCTAGCAACTTCACACAAGACTAAAACCCAACAGCTTCACATAATGCCAAGCCCGCAAATATACAAAGCCCAAATTGATAACAGGACTGGAAATACACTAATTAATTACTCTAATAGTCCAACCCACACCACTTATTAATATGACTTTGTACTTACATCCCACTTTTTATTTTATTTTTAGACTCACATCCCACTTTTCGTCACTAAAAGAATTTTTCGTGACAAAACAAATAATTTTTGTGACAAAATGAATGTTTTTTGTGACGAAAAGTGAGATGTAAATCTAAAAAAATTAAAAGGAGGGATGTAAGTACAAATTCATATTAACAAGTGGGATGAAAGTCAAAAAATTCCATTTATGTATAACTTCGAGCAGCATTTGTCCACAAGCCCAAACTCCACAAAATATTATACAACCAATCCCACATAACAAACCTAGCAGTTACATACACTCCCAGCCAGAGCCCATCTGCACTCAAGACTTGGCCGAATGACACTGTTCGTCTGGCAACTAACGGCTGTCTAAATTCAAACAATAACACACTCTGAACTTGAAAACAGAACACCCACATCATTAAATCTAACCATTCGATCACCTGTAGGCTCGCCCTGCATCCAACCTGACACTAGAATCCAACCCAGACACAACCTTCAACAGACACGAGCAATCATCAGACACAAATTCAACTTGGACACAACAAGATGATCGACACGAACGCCTGGACACAACAACTCAAACTTCCCTAGTTTCCGATCACAGACCTGTCCCAACACCTACATCAATTCTAGGTTCGAAACCAAATCTTATAACACAGAGAAGAATAGGATGATACCTGGAAAATGAGGGCAGATCTGAATTAGAGATACGACTCCAGCGTCGGATACGATCTCCTCGTGTCCGGATGCAACTCGAAGTTCTATGCTGCAATTCAACAAACACCACCAGTGCAAGAACAGTGGAATCCATCCTCGGATCAATTTATAATACGAATTGCCAAGCTCGACAAAACAGTCCAGAATCTGTAAATCGCAGGATCTGTAAATCGGCCGATCAATGAATGCTCTGCTCGGTTGATTGCGCTGCCGATCCAAGAACACCATTCCCGCGTTCATCCAATCCGAGGAAGGAGAAAATCAAACAGAAAGGGGATCAAGGAACCATTTGTACCAGATTCGAAACAACCCAGAATGGATCGAGTGGCTTACCAAATCGGAGTCGACTGAGCAATGAGGACGACGAACTCGCTGGGGTGTCGTCCACGACGAGATGATCGGCACTGGAGGCGGTGTCAGAGATCCGTCCATGAAGAAACAACCTCGCCGTGGTCGAAGCTGCCGGGAATAGATCTGCCCAGCCGTTGGAAGCAGATCACCGCTCCTCGCGAATGGAGACTTCGATACAGTCGATCGCCGTTGCACGTCGCCGGAACAGAGCCGTCGGGATGTAGTCGCCGTGGAGAGGAAGATCGCCAGAGGAGTTGATCGCGGAGGCGAGGTTCAGATCACTGGCGCCACCGCCGTGGCTCGTCGTGGAGTGGTCGTGCGCCTCCACTGCCGTCCTAGTCGCCGGAGAAGGACACTTTGCTTCAGCCGTCGCCTTCAGGAGAGCCGGTCACCACCGCTGCCATGGCTCGATCCTGAAGAGTAAGGTTATGGTTAGGATTTCGAAAATTAATTTGGGGGAAGAAGATTTGGGGATGGGGAAACTCGACGTGAGCTCGGCTATTCTTCAGGAAAGAATGGGAATGAAATAAATCATTCTCTCTCCTCCTCATATATATTCAGAAGGAAAGGGCTGTGGTGGGTTTTACACTTAAGCCTATCACAAATTATTATTTGCAGAAATAATCCAAAAGTTGTTAGAGTTGTTAGAAAAGTTTGGGCAATTTATAAGGGCACATGAAAACTTGATCAGGGCTAACCAAAAGTAAATTTTGATTTATTTACAAGTTTGTCATTGAAAAAATTACTCAGGACTAGCCAACATGTGAGTATATAAGTCAACTTTTTTTTTTTGCTCTCCTCTCTTTCCTCACAAGAAGAAGAAGAAGAAGAAGAAGAAGAAAAAAAAGAAGAAGAACAAGAACAACAAGAACAAGAACATCAATTTTTCAAACCTAGTTTATTTTGATTTTTTGCTCTGTTCTAATTTCTCAGATCTCTTTTGTCATAACCTTATTTTTTAAATATATTTTTTATGTATTTAAATTGTTTTCAACTATTAAAAATAATTTTCTTATATTAATTTTCTCCCAAAAATCAAATTTTCTTTTGCCCTCTCATGCAAATGCAAATTTTGCATTTTGCACAAGGGGCATATGTGGCATCCATGCATGGAGAAATGACAAATGTCATTCTCTCCTCATGACATGGCCCAAAGGGCAATATAGTCATTTCATGCCACCACCATACTAATTTTTTTTTATATATGAATTAGGGAGAGAGGAAGAGAGTTTCATTCTCTCTAGCATTTTCATCCAGGTAACTCTCTCTCTCTCTCACTCTCTTCCTTTCCTTCTTTCTTTCTCCCTCCTCCTTTCTTCCTCTTCCCCCTTTCTCCTAACCGAGCTCCCCCTCCTAAGCGGCTGCGGCTGCGGCCGCTGCTCCTAAGCGGCTGCTGTTGCGGTTGCTTATGCTGCTGCTGCTGCCGCTAATACTGCTGCTGCTGCCGCTAATGCTTCTGCCGCTGCTGCTGCCGCGGGCCGGCGCTGTAATGCCTGTGGTTCGTATTGCGTATCTTGGTATACATATACGTAATTGACCCGTATTGCATGTCTCCCTGCTTGATTTATTCTAGCATTTCATTAGCTGGTTTATTCTTGGCTTAGTTTGCTTTGGTTCATCATGAACCAAAGGTGAACCCCCACCTACCACATCATCACCATTTATTAACCCACTCCCTTCTCTCTCTTCTCATTAATTTCCTCCATTACTTCTTCTTCTCCACCATTACTTCTTCACCCACCAGGAGAGAGAGAGAGAGATAGAGCTTAGGCAAGTGTAGCTTGCTTTATGGAGGAACTTCGTTTTTATTGTTCCATTCTCTTCCTCTCGAGATTCTAACACACTTTAATATTTGGCATTTCTAATTTCCATGGTTCAATTTGCGTAGATCTAAGTTTATAGTATTTTCGGATTTCTTGGGTTTTGATCTACTTAACATTGTTATTTCTAAGTTTTGTTGGTTCCATGTTGTAGAGAATTTCGTTCTGCCCTATTTTGACCTATGGAAGTTCGGATTTGGGCTCTAGATGATGGAATTACGGAACTTGGAAGCCATGGACTTCATGGTTATCCTTCTCAGAATAATGGAGAAGATGATCAGTTCTTGGCCGCATGACAAGTACTTAACCGCATGAACATTCATGCGGCTAGTTTCTGTCAGCCGCATGGACCTAAATCCCGCAGCCGCATAAAGGCCTCCCTTCTTTCTGGCCGCATGAGACCCGAACACCCTTGGCCGCATGGCGCATAACTCCCTGCAGTCGCATAAGGCTCGGACAAATCCCATGCCGCATGGACCTGCCCTTGGCGTAGCCGCATAAGTTTCTACTTGACCCAGCCGCATATGCACAGTCGTATAGACTGCGTCCTCCCGCAGCCGCATACCCTTGCTGAATCCCGTGCCGCATGAGTCCACATTTCTCCCCAGCCGCATGGCACTGGTCCTTCACTAGCCGCATATGCTCCCCTCTTCCCGGCCGCATGGCTTTGCCAGCGCAGCCGCATGAGGCCCTTCATCTCTAGCCGCATATGCTTATCTCCCTCTTTTTCAGCTGCGTGACTCGGGCTGGCTTGAGCCGTATGAGCCCGATTCTCACTAGCCGCATATGCCTAGTTCCTTCCTAGCTGCTTGGCCTTCCGTAGCTGTGGTCCTCTTTATTTTATTATTATTATTATTCTCGTTCATATATATTGGGATATTATATTTATGCTTATGTAACTTAGGTTTCTTGATAGAAGGCTGGTACTAGGTAGATTTGCACATATTTCTCGAATACGACCGTGGCCCGCTGTGGCACACTCTCGACAAGTAAACTGACAAGATTATATTATGACATGCTGTTACGACTGCTTGCCCGATATAACAAGTACGAATGACCTGGACACCGTGGACGATTGTGTTTGTACAAATAAACCAGTACTGTCTTGCATCATGTCTAGGATGGAGATCCCTGAGTACCACGGTCAGGGATACCTACAGTAATTGACTAAGACTAATAAACTAAAATAATTCATTAGACATGAAGAGATTCCCAGCTACAGGCAATCCCGTTATCTGGGCGCATTCAGTGGACTTGTAGCCTACCGACGAGTAGGGTAGATTTCCAGCACACAGTCATGTGGTGCACCCTTCATAAATGGACATTCGACCCGGATAACCGGATGGTCTGCAGGGCTTGTGGCTGTTGGAATAATCTTATTGCATCTTGCTAGTAACTAGGCATGTGAAAACCCTAGTTAGTTAAGTGTATCAAGCCGTACTTCTTGATTGGCCGTGATTGATTGGATGGAGTTTATTCCAGCTTAGTCTTATCTTGATCCTGTACAAGACTGTGACATGACACGATTGATTGTGCCTGTCTCAACAATAAATGATCAGGGGTCCAGTTCTATTCAGGTGAAGGGTTACAACCCCGGTCCTTGTTTGGTTTAAGGGTTGTAACCTGGCTCCCGGAGCAGTTCTGTGTCCTCTCTTCGTTTATTGTCTTAGTGTACCCCATGCCATGCTCGTCATATTTTTCTTCACTTCAACAGTATGATTTATTACTTATGCTGGCCTTAACAATAAAGATCAGGGGTCCAGTTCTGTTCAGGCGAAGGGTTACAATCCCGATCCTTGTTTGGTTTAAGGGTTATAACCTGGCTCCCGGAGTAGTTCTGTGTCCTCTCTTCGTTTATTGTCTTTACTGTACCAATAGTATTTGAGACGGGTTTCTATTCAGGTGAAGGGTTACAACTCCGGTCCTTGTTTGGTTTAAGGATTGTGACCTGGCTACTTGAATGGTTTCCTCGTACCCAGTTTACTGTGGTTATCCCTATTATCATCAGTTCTTTATTTATTATCTTTTATATTCTATTGTGTTATACTGGTTTTAGTTCCTAAGTGAAGCCTCCTTTGTGGCACTTGCTCTTTCTGGGGTCTGATCCAGCTGGTTTTGTGTGGCCAGATATCGGAGCAGCACCAGAGGATCTACCTACCTTCCAGCCAGATGGTGACCACCAGGCGTAACCCTGACAACGAGTGGGTTTCCTTTTGTTCTTCCACTTTATTGTAAAAATTATTCTTTTGAGGCGTTTAGCCGACGAGCACTTGTTAGCTCGGTTGTACCTTTATTTACTGTCTGCCTATAGGCTGTGACATGATTAACAAATCCTAGGGTTGATCATGTATGACTAAACTCTTGCTAGTCCTGACATTTTGTAACGACTAGCTTCATGATCAGCTGAATATGTAATATTTGGGACGCCTTACTATTGTATATTTGGTGATCTTACATCTTGTAACACTTACTTACTTGCATGTGATTGAGATACTAGGCTTGTTCATGACCATAAGAGACTGTTGGCTTATAGTTAAACCCTCATGTATCTGGACAGCCGTGACCGTATAGCGAGGTGGGTTGCACTTCAACATACGTAGCTGGCTATGTCTGCCCCTGCTCTCCAGTATTCTGGTTCTGGGGCGTGACATGGTTTAAGTGGTGGCCCATGCAGGTCTTGTAAATCAAGATATGTGAGGGTTTACCGAATAGATGTCTCAATCAGTACTTGCCCTTGATCTCTGCTCGTATCTTCTGAATCCCTGTAATCTTGACCTGATCACATGCATGTATCGTTGATCTGTCCTGGTCCTTTCTTATTGTTCCCTATGTCGTCTTCTTCAGCGGCATTGTTCCTGGACCTGCCGATCAGCAAGGTGGAGCACCTTCCGCGGACCAGCAGCAACCCGGAGATCAAGCCCAGCATTCAGGAGTAGCCTCCAGAGTCATGTCTACTGAAGGATAGTCACCAATTCAGCCCGTCCAGCCTACGGAGCCTGATGATGGCACTTTGGTGGGTCTCATCAGGTCCCTATTAGCTTTCCAGGATTGTCGCGGAGATGCCTTGTACCAGGTGGTGGCAGATGCTTTGACCAGAGGAGGTCATCAGGGTAATAGCGCGGCCAACAGCTTCAAGCGCTTGAACCCTTCCTTCTTCGATGGCAGTGAAGATGCGATCGCTGCAGATGAATGGCTTCAGGACACAGAGTTGATTCTAGAAGCAGCCAGGACTCCAGAGAACGAGAAAGTGGCCGTGGTGCGCCTACAGCTATTGGATCTCGCCCGCAGCTGGTGGGCGGCGCAGGCCGATGGATTAGTGGCCCCTATTTTATGGGCAGTATTCAGGAAGAGATTCCAGACCAAGTATTTTGATGTTGTAGCTCGATACGATCTACAGACGAGGTTCACCAATTTAAAGCAGATAGACAGGACAGTCGATGGATATGCGGCCGAGTTCTCCAGACTTAGTCGGTTTGCTCCCACCTTGGTGGCGACAGAGTTCGATAGAGCGCAGCGGTTCCAGCAGGGGCTCCACCTAGAGATTCTGTTGGCGGTAGAGCAGTTTGAGCATCAGACTTTTGATGCAGTATTGAGAGCAGCTAGAAGGCATGAGTGTACCTCCCAGAGGATCGTGGATAGGGCCGGAGGTCGGACGAGATCTCACAGCCAGATGAATCAGTCTTCAGCACCAGCCCCGGCAGCCAAGGCTTTGACCATTGGAGCTCCTAGGCGGGCGGCCTCAGTGACGTCGGTTCAGCATTCCACACCGACGCACCCTCAGCAGCAGAAGCAGAAGTAGTCTTCCGCAGTGGGATGTACACACTGCGGGAAGTCAGGACATGTGGTATCAAAGTGTCGCAGAGCACATGGTTTGTGCTTGGTTTGTGGTTCCCCGGACCACAGGGTTGGGAACTGCCCGAACAGGAGGAGTTCGTCAGCCTTCTCTAGTCCTTCAGTTAGAGGACCAGCACCAGTCCAACAGCAGCAGCTGCTGCAGTATCCGTTCCCGAGGCCATTGCCGACGCAGGCCCAGGCATTCCAACAGCAGAGACCGCAGCAGTATGTCCAAGGCCAAGCCCTGATCCAGAACAGGCAGAGGAATTTTTAGCAGAGGGGACCCGCACCCAGAGGACATGGTCAAGTGCTGGCTTTGACCATGAAAGAAGAAGGAATAGCACCAGGTGACGTAGTGGCAGGTACTATTCTCGTCAACACCTTTCCAGCTTTAGTATTATTTGATTCTGGTGTCTCGCATTCATTTATGTCTGCACGATTCGCGACACGGGTAGGACTGGAGCCCGAGTCATTATCAGTAAGGCTCAATATACTTACTGGTAACAGACTTGTGGGAGTAGATAGAGTGTTTTCCTCGTGTCGGATCGTAGTTAGCGGTAGAGAATTCCCCGCTAGATTGATAGAGTTTCCGATGGCCGATTATGATATGGTCTTAGGGATGGATTGGTTGAGGGACCAGTATGCTAGGATAGACTGCCACATTGGCAGGGTTATTTTTAGCATTCCAGGCGAGCCGGAGTTTTTCTTCTCCCGAGGCGAAGTTGAACCTTCTCCTCCAGTGTTGCGGATGGCAGTAGCAGTAGTTCAGTTACCTCGTATAGTCGAAGAGTTTCCAGATATTTTTCCAGAAGAGCTTCCAGGGATGCCGCCAGAGCGAGAGATCGAGTTTACCATCGACTTGATTCCCGGGACAGGCCCATTGTCAGAGAGAGTCTACAGGATGGCGCCGTCAGAGCTAGAGATATTGTACAAGATGATTGAAGAACTCAGAACCAAGGGATTCATTCGTGCTAGTGGATCGCCTTGGGGAGCTCCGATGCTTCTTGTGAAAAAAAAGGATGGTACGTCCAGATTATGTGTAGATTATCGTACCTTGAACTCAGTGACAATCAAGAACAGATACCCTCTCCCGAGGATAGATGACTTGTTTGATCAACTCAAGGGGACAGCAGTATTTTTGAAGATCGACTTGCGATCAGGATACCATCTGATCAGAGTTTTTAGTGGTGGCCCACGTAGGTTAAGTTTATGTAGTGGTATTCGAACTAGTGTAT
>JANAVB010040320.1:0-42500 GCA_029216955.1 Iris pallida | reverse complement strand
CTATGTACACAGGTACACCTATTCACCACTGTTCACATACACAAAATCTGAGACTATTAACCTATTAAACTCATTCACATTAACACACACTCTATCCTAAACTCCCTGTCACACAGGTTCCCTCAAACACTCAGACACACATGGCCTCTTATCTAAGCCACTGTTTCAGTCACACACAATTTGAAACCTGAGACATTGATTGTTACACTGTTTTCTCAAATATTGACACACACATGGTTATACATGTGAACCTGTGTATGTAACTGATTTTTCCCTGAGATTTGACACCCACATTGAGGTACCCTTATAACCTATGAAGTTTCCCTACATGTACACACATGTTAGTACCCCCACATCTACACACACACACCCTAGCCTATATCAAGTACACACACTCACCCATATTGAAACACACACACACACATGTCTATCTTTCTATGAATATATATATATATATATATAATATCTCTAATTTGTTGGATGAATATGTAATATATATAGTGTATATGTATATTGCCTATAATGTAATATATATATATGTAATGTTGCTTATATTAAGATAGTATATGTATATAATGTATGGAAGCAATGTATTACCAATATAGATTGTATTGGCCTATGTAGATTCCTATAATATAGCCTATGTATATATGGCATATATATACACATGTGATTTGTGTGTTGATAGACTTGTAAGGCTTTGTGATGATGTGTGCTTGCTAGAATAGGCTGGCTAGGCTTAGTGAGACTTGTTTGGGTTAGGCTTGACCTAGTTGACTTAGTTGACTAGTATAGCTGACTAGAGTTGACCAAGTGTTGACTTTAGTCTAGTTTGACCTAGACAGCATGCAGATGCATAGTATATTACATTTATCATCCCCTGTATACATCTTGACTTGTGTTGCTCTAAATAGGAGTCAGGTACCTCATCTCGGACAGTACATTTACTTCAGATATTCAGATACGAGGCGAGTACATTCTCTGACCGTTTCAAACTTGTCTGGATTTACATTCTTGCTCTAGATTATTGTACTTGATGCTGACACGATTGTTATCACGGATTGGTACTATATCGATCTTCTTTTGAGATGTTATCCCCTTGTATTCACTAAATACATATTGTGATGTGCGTTTCACTTACATATTGTATTTATTGAATACCTTTATCCTTGTATACTTATTGTGCATATTGTACTCTCACTATCACATGAGTCCCATGGATAGACCATTGTACAACTATTGTATAACATTGTACATCTATTGTATAACAATGTACACTATTGTATAAGATAATATAACTGGAGTGGATCCTTGTGTATTGATTGGAGAGGGAGAGTAGAATTGGTTATGTAATCAAATCCTATTGTACAATATTGTGTAACTATTGTATATGTCCATTGTGCACTCACGTACAAAGGAGTTACCATTGCATTGTCCTAAACCGTTTACATAACCATATTGTACTCTAAATCACATATTGCTTACAGTTCTTACTTATCATATATAGATATTTCCTATTATCAAATCTCTGCAGTTTTTCATATACATTCTTCTTTCAGCGTTTCCTGTATCTTACTCTATTGTATGCTTTATATTTCCTAACTTGATATGAACTGCGTGAGATGTATTGTATTCGCTCCTGTCCTGACCGGACCTGTTAAAATTTTTACAGAGGATGATGAGGAACCCTGCACCCTTACTTGGAGCTTGCCTAGTTGACACTCGCGACCTGGACCCCTGGAGAGGTTCAGGCATCTGCTGAGGACGATACCTTGCACAGTGTAGATAGCTTAGAATGTTCTTTCTTTTCATGTTTAGTTGTTGTCCTTATTTTCAGAGTTGTATATTTAGAGAAGTTGAGACTGGTAGTTGTTGAGACTTGTTATTTCTTTCTGCTGTACCTCAGTTGAGGATTTCTTTATCTATTTCCATCGTGCTACATTCTACCTTAGATTGTGATTGAGTTGTACCTCTGTGTTGGACTCCTTTTGGAGAGTATTCATATTATGCTAGTAATAGTTCATGACCTAGAACAGCGTTCTACCGCCGACACTGCGGCATAGGCTGGGCGCTGTTACGTACTCGTACCCTCACGGTGGGTGCGGGTCGTGACAGATACCCTCTCCCGAGGATAGATGACTTGTTTGATCAACTCAAGGGGACAGCAGTATTCTCGAAGATCGACTTACGATCAGGATACCATCAGATCAGAGTCAGAGAGCAGGACATCCCGAAGACAGCTTTCAGATCTAGGTATAGGCATTGGGAGTTCCTTGTGATGCCATTTGGAGCCACCAATGCGCCGGCCGTATTCATGGACCTCATAAATCGTATCTTCATGCCTTATTTGGATTAGTTCGTGATTGTATTCCTAGACGATATTCTGGTCTACAGCAAGAATGAAGTGCAGCATGAGCATCATCTCAGAGTTGTTCTCCAGATTCTCAGAGAGCATCAGTTGTACGCCAAGTTCAGTAAATACGAGTTCTGGCTCGATCGCATTTCATACTTGGGTCATATCATCACCCGAGGAGGAGTTAAAGTGGATCCCCAGAAGATCGTGGCCATTGAAACGTGGCCAGTGCCCAGCACAGTTGCAGAAGTTTGCAGTTTTCTTGGCTTAGCCGGCTACTACCGGCGATTTGTTTCAGACTTTGCTCGAATTTCAGCGCCATTAACCCGGTTGACCCGCAAGGATGTGCAGTTTGTTTGGACAACAGAGTGCCAGGATTCTTTTGAGAAGTTGAAGCGAGGCTTGATGACGGCTCCTATTCTCACGCTTCCAGATGGAACCGAAGGATTCTCAATGTATTGTGATGCTTCGGGCAGAGGTTTAGGATGTGTTCTGATGCAGCATGGGAAGGTAATAGCTTATGCGTTACGACAACTTCGTGATCATAAGATGAATTACCCAACCCATGACTTGGAGCTGGCAGCAGTAGTGTTTGCACTTAAGCTTTGGAGGCACTACTTGTATGGAGATAGGATGGAGATTTTCACCGACCATAAGAGCCTGAAGTATGTTTTCACCCAGAAGGACCTTAATATGCGTCAGAGAAGGTGGCTGGAGCTGCTTGTGGATTATGACGTCAACCTGCAGTATCATCCTGGGAAGGCCAACGTCGTTGCAGATGCATTGAGCAGGAGAGCCGAAGTTTATTTACTAACAGCGCAACTTGAGCTGTTAGCCGATCTTCAGAAGATGGAAATAGAAGTTGTCCTTCCTACCAATATGGCATTGATGGCCAGCATGCAAGTTCAGCCCACTATAGTCGAGAGGATCAGGATGGCGCAGTCAGCAGATTCTAAGCTTCAGCGACTCAGAGCAGAGTGTGAGGCAGGACGAAGACCAGAGTTATGTATCCATGAAGACGGTACACTTTGACATGGTAAGCGTCTTTGTGTACCCAGTGGAGATATCAGACAGGAGATCATGGCAGAGGCCCACAGTTCGCAGTATTCCATTCATCCCGGTGGTACGAAGATGTACCGTGATATCCGCCAGCACTTTTGGTAGAATGGCATGAAGAGGGAGATAGCCCGGTTTGTCTCTCGTTGTTTAGTTTGTCAACAAGTTAAAGCTGAACATCAGAGGCCAGCTGGACTACTTCAACCATTGCCAATTCCAGAGTGGAAGTAGGAGCATATTACCATAGATTTTGTGACTGGATTACCTAGACCCCCAGCTGGTCGAGATGCTATTTGGGTTATAGTTGACAGGCTCACGAAGGTGGCTCACTTTCTTCCGTTCAGAGTTGGTCAGTCGACGGCTCAGCTAGCGGAGATGTATCTCCGGCAGATTGTCAGATTGTACGGTGTACCAGTCAGTATCACCTCGGACAGAGATTCTAGATTTATGTCGTACTTTTGGCGTAGCCTGTAAGAGCGTTTGAAAACTCGCCTCAAATTTAGCTCAGCATATCACCCGCAGACAGATGGTCAGTCGAAACGCACGATCCAGACTCTTGAAGACATGTTGAGATCTTGTACGCTCGACTTCGGTGGTTTGTGGAAAGATCACCTGCACCTGGTGGAGTTCTCATACAATAATAGTTTCCAAGCTAGCATCCAGATGACACCGTTCGAGGCACTGTATGGTAGGAAGTGACGATCCCCGCTAGCATGGGACAATGTCGGAGAGAGGCAGATGCTCGGTCCAGAAATAATTGCTCAGACCGTTGAGGTAGTCGGGAGAGTCAGGGATCATCTTCCAGTTGCCCAAGATCGCCAGCGTCAATGGGCCGATTCTCATCGGCGTCCCCTTGAATTTTCTGTCGGCGACCATGTATTCCTGAGGATTTCGCCTAACCATGGCGTCATTCATTTCGGCGTACGGGAAAAGCTTAGTCCTAGGTATATAGGGCCGTTCGATATTCTGGAGCGAGTAGGTGATGTGTTCTATCGTCTCGCTCTTCCGCCGTCATTGCGTGAGATACATGACGTATTTTATGTATCCCAACTGCGACGGTATATCCCGGACCCGAGCCACATCCAGGACCATTCGGAATTGGTTGTTGGTACCAACCTTTCGTATGAGGAGAGGCCCGTGTCTATATTGGACCGGAGAGATAAGACACTCAAGAACAAGACTATCAAGTTAGTCCGAGTTGCTTGGGGTCATCACTCCCTGGGTGAGTCAACGTGGGAGCGTGAGGATGATATCCGATCGCGATATCCCGACCTGTTTGATTCGTGAGGTATAATGTCCTTCTTATGCCTTACACCCTTAGTTCCTTGCTTGAATGAATGATTGATTGTCTAGTTATAACTTGCTTGTGATTAGTATAGCTTGCTCTTGTCCCTCTATCCTCTTAATTAAATTTCGAGGACGGAATTCTTTTAAGGTAGATAGAGTTGTAATGTCTGTGGTTCGTATTACATATCTTGGTATACGTATACGTAATTGACCCGTATTGCATGTCTCCCTGCTTGATTTATTCTAGCATTTCATTAGCTGGTTTATTCTTGGCTTGGTTTGCTTTGGTTCGTCATGAACCAAAGGTGAACCCCCACCTACCACCTCTTCACCATTTATTAACCCACTCCCTTCTCTCTCTTCTCATTAATTCCCTCCATTACTTCTTCTTTTCCAC
This sequence comes from Iris pallida, assembly GCA_029216955.1. NCBI lineage: Eukaryota > Viridiplantae > Streptophyta > Magnoliopsida > Asparagales > Iridaceae > Iris > Iris pallida. The sequence goes on along the minus strand of JANAVB010040320.1, from coordinate 37,407 downwards.
CATTACTTCTTCACCCACCAGGAGAGAGAGAGAGAGAGAGCTTAGGCAAGTGTAGCTTGCTTCATGGAGAAACTTCGTTTTTATTGTTCCATTCTCTTCCTCTCGAGATTCTAACACACTTTAATATTTGGCATTTCTAATTTCCATGGTTCAATTTGCGTAGATCTAAGTTTATATTATTTTTGGATTTCTTGGATTTTGATCTACTTAACATTGTTATTTCCAACTTTTGTTGGTTCCATGTTGTAGAGAATTTCGTTCTGTCCCATTTTGACCTATGGAAGTTCGGATTTGGGCTCTGGATGATGGAATTACGGAACTTGAAAGCCATGGACTTCATGGTTATCCTTCTCGGAATAATGGAGAAGATGATCAGTTCTTGGCCGCATGACAAGTACTTAACCGCATGAACATTCATGCGGCTAGTTTCTGTCAGACGCATGGACCTAAATCCCGCAGCCGCATAAAGGCCTCCCTTCTTTCTGGCCGTATGAGACCCGAACACCCTTGGCCGCATGGCACATAACTCCCTACAGCCGTATAAGGCTCGGACAAATCCCCTGCCACATGGACCTGTCCTTGGCGCAGCCGCATAAGTTTCTACTTGACCCAGCCGCATAGGCGCAGCCGCATAGACTGCGTCCTCCCGCAGTCGCATACCCTTGCTGAATCCCGTGCTGCATGAGTCCACATTTCTCCCCAGCCGCATGGCACTGTTCCTTTACTAGCTGCATATGCTCCCCTCTTCCCGGCCGTATGGCTTTGCTAGCGCAGCCGCATGAGACCCTTCATCTCTAACCGTATATGCTTATCCACCCTTTTTTAGCTGCGTGACTCGGGCTGGCCTGAGCCGCATGAGCCCGATTCTCACTAGCAGCATATGCCTAGTTCCGTCCTGGCTGCTTGGCCTTCCGTAGCTGTGGTCCTCTTTATTTTATTATTATTATTATTATTCTCGTTCATATATATTGGGATATTACATTTATGCTTATATAACTTGGGTTTCTTGATAGAAGGCTGGTACAAGGTAGATTTGCACATATTCTCTGAACACGACTGTGGCCCGCTGTGGCGCACTCTCGACAAGTAAACTGACAAGATTATATCATGACATGCTGTTACAACAGCTAGCCCGATATGACAAGTACGAATGGCCTGGACACCGTGGACGATTGTGTTTGTACAAATAAACCAGTACTGTCTTGTATCATGTCTAGGATAGGGATCCCTGAGTACCACGGTTAAGGATACCTACAGTAATTGACTAAGGCTAATAAACTAGAATAATTCAGTAGACATGAAGAGATTCCCAGCTACAGCTGGCAATCCCGTTATCTGGGCGCATTCAGTGGACTTGTAGCCTACCGACGAGTAGGGCACATTTCCAGCACACAGTCATGTGGTGCACCCTTTATAAATGGACATTCGACCCTGATAACCGGATGGTCTGCAGGGCTTGTGGCTGTTGGGATAATCTTATTGTATCTTGCTAGTAACTAGGCTTGTGATAACCCTAGTTAGTTAAGAGTATCAAGTTGTACTTCTTGATTGGTCGTGATTGATTGGATAGAGTTTATTCCAGCTTAGTCTTATCTTGATCCTGTACAAGACTGTGACATGATACGTTTGATTGTGCCTTTCTCAACAATAAATGATCAGGGGTCCAGTTCTGTTCAGGGAAGGGTTACAACCCCGGTCCTTGTTTGGTTTAAGGGTTGTAACCTGGCTCCCGGAGCAGTTATGTGTCCTCTCTTCGTTTATTGTCTTAGTGTACCCCATGCCATGCTCGTCATGTTTTACTTCACTTCATCAGTATGATTTATTACTTATGTTGGCCTTAACAATAAAGATCAGGGGCCCAGTTCTGTTCAGGCGAAGGGTTACAACCCCGGTCCTTGTTTGGTTTAAGGGTTGTAACCTGGCTCCGGGAGCGGTTCTGTGTCCTCTCTTCGTTTATTGTCTTCTCTGTACCAATAGTATTTGAGATAGGTTTTTATTCAGGTGAAGGGTTACAACCCCGGTCCTTATTTGGTTTAAGGGTTGTGACCTGGCTACTTGAATGGTTTCCTCGTACTCAGTTTACTGTGGTTATCCCTATTATCATCAGTTCTTTATTTATTATCTTTTATATTCTATTGTGTTATGCTGATTTTAGTTCCTAAGTGAAGTCTCATTTGTGGCACTTGCTCTTTCTGGGGTCTGACCCAGCTGGTTTTGTGTGGCCAGATATCGGAGCAGCACCAGAGGATCTACCTACCTTCCAGCCAGATGGTGACCACCAGGCGTAACCCTGGGAGTAGGTTTCTTTTTGTTCTCCCACTTTATTGTAAAAATTATTCTTTTGAGGCATTTAGCCGACGAGAACTTGTTAGCTCGGTTGTACCTTTATTTACTATCTGCCTACGGGCTGTGACATGATTAACAGATCCTAGGGTTGATCATGTATGACTAAACACTTACTAGTCCTGACATTTTGTAACGACTAGCTTCATGATCAGCTGAATATATAATGTTTGGGATGCCTTACTATTGTATATTTGGTGATCTTACATCTTGTAATACTTACTTACTTGCTTGTGATTGAGACACTAGGCTTGTTCATGACCATAAGAGACTGTTGGCTTGTAGTTAAACCCTCATGTATCTAGACAGCCGTGACCGTATAGCGAGGTGGGTTGCACTTCAACATACGTAGCTGGCTATGTCTGCCCTCGCTCTCCAGTATTCTGGTTCTAGGGCGTGACAGGCGCCGACGCCGCCGACGCCGGCCGACTGCACACCCCCTTTTGCTTCTTCTTCTTCTTCTCCCCCTTGTTCTCCAATTCCTCTCCATTTCGATTTTAAATTCATTTCTAGGGTTCTAATTTTAACCCAATTTCATTTTTGTGCCCAAGGATTTTGAATTGGGGCTTGGGGAAGAACTCTTCTAATAGGAATCATACCCAAAAGCAAGACAAGTCCTCTCTCCTTCCTCCTCTAGAATGTGTCCCTTGTTAATTATTAATTGATCTTGCATATTGCATGATATTGTTAATTATCAATTGAGTTGTATATTGCATGATAAATATTTATAGAAATATATATATGTAAACATATTCTGAATTTTTTGAAATCATTAACAATTTCAACCGTAAGGCAATATACTGTGCTTGCATTCTGTTGTGATTGTGTGTGCATATATATAGAGATAGATACTTCATCGGAATGATCTTTAAGCTCGAGACTTACGTACATGTATAGGTCTATACACATAGATACTCTTGACACTTTATATATATATATATATATATATATATATATATATATATATATATATATATATATATATTAAAATATATATATATATATATATATATATATATATATATTAAAATATATATATATATATATATATTAAAATATATATATATATATATATATATATATATATATATATATATATATATATATATATATATATATATTAAAATATATATATATATATATATTTGAAATTTCACATACACACGATTGGGGGGCTCGAACCTTGTCGGCCCCTCCGAATGTCTGCTCCACTGCCACTAGGCTAGAGAGCTTGGACATATGGAAGCGAATCAAAAGCCCCTCCTTAGAAAACCCCCTAAAAATCTCCCTCACTCTCAGCCGTAATTTAATGTTAATATTAATGTTAATATTAATGTCAATGTTAATATTAATGTTAATATTAACATTAAATACTAAAACTAACATTAAACTTAACATTAAAATTAATATTAACATTAACATTAACATTAACATTAATATTAACATTAACATAAAAATTAAAATTAATATTAATATTAACATTAACACTAATATTAATATTAACATTAATATTAATATTAACATTAATATTAACATTAATATTAACATTAACATTAATATTAACATTAATATTAACATTAAATTACGGATGAGAGTGAGGGGGTTTTTAGGGGGCTTTCTAAGGGGGGCTTTTGATCCGCTTCATATATATATATATATATATATATATATATATATATATATATATATATATATATATATATATATATATATATATATATATATATATATATATATATATATATATATATATATTGACATACACATGCACAAGTGTATTGATACTTTAACATATTCATGTGGATATAACTCAACCTATAAGTCTTGCTACAATTTGGAACTTGACATTTCACTTCAACGAAAATCAACATATATGGTTTTTCTAATTTTTTTTAATCATGTCTACTTGTGGTAATTTTGCTAAAGTAGGAAGAGTTTTACCCCTATATATCTCATATATACTCCAAGCACGTTCGTATATCGCCTATACTTTAACTATTCGTGACACTATAGGAATTCTTGTTAGTCCCATGAAATACTAACATGTAGTTGTAAATTTTCGTACAATGGTTTATTTATATATGTATACTTATGTATTAATTTCATGAAATAATTAAGTCCAACAAGGTTGCCTTCAAGGGAGTACTTCAAATAACTTCAAAATGAGGTTTTATGAATTATTTTATCATTATTTATGTTGTTTAAATTCTGTCCAGATTTGGAAATTATACATATCTAATCAAAATCATTGAAATGACATAGTTAATATATTTATTCATATATACCAGTTCATTTAGGTAACTTCACTTATAAATTCCCTAGTCAAAATGACTATTTTGTGCCCTAAAAGTTTTGTTTTAAGTATGAAATTACTTTGGATATGTTAGAAGCTGAATTTAGATAACTTATCTATTTCGTGGTTATTCTTAGAAACTTTACTATGTAGTTTTTCCACTACAACTTGTATGCTTGAGCTTGTGAAGATCTAAAGAATACATTTTATCCAAAGATACATTTTGCACATAAAATAGGATTGCTAGCTCGCTAAGGTATGATAAATATATATATATATATATATATATATATATATATATATATATATATATATATATATATATATATATATATATATTGCGTGTTGTCGGTGTTGAGGGTTGCTCCACCGAAGGGGTCGGCGTACCAGGGTATATATATTGCGTGTTGCCGGTGTTGAGGGTTGCTCCACCGAAGGGGTCGGCGTGCCCATATGATTTTTCTTTGTATTTATTTGTTCTGGAAATGTTTTCGAGTCAGTAAATGCGAAGGAGACTCTGCCGAAATTTTTGAAAATTTTTGGAGATAGTCTTTTTTTTCGAGTTTTCGAACTTTTTAGAAACTATTGACTCAAGTTCTAGACCATTGGAACCATCCATCTCCGACCTATAATATCGGAGGGACTCTTAGAAATTATTGTCCAATTAGATACCTTGGAATTTTGTCTTGGTTCCAACATTTCTTGGACTACTTTAGTTTCGGAAAAGACGAAACTATTACTTGAATGCGACTTGACTTCTAGGACTTCCGTTTGGGGGATAGTTTCTCTGGAGTCTGAATGTCTAGAATAGGTTGCATGGGGTTTTGGGAGAGAAACCGTTGGATCACACCCAGCTGACTTCTTTACAATATAATTTTTATTTTCGTACTGATCAGTCCCTGATACGGTGTTCGTACGGCCACGCGGATATCCGGGGTGAGGCTTAGCTCACTTTCTTGATCGCAATTGGACATCCAGGCCCTGAGTTTCAGCTCCGCTATCAATTGCACAATACCCTGAGTTTCAGCTTAGAATACTTGTTAATTCATTAGATATCCAGGCCCTGAGTTCAGCTCTGCTCTCTAGTGAATGGGTTCGATATTCTTGGAAAAGTCTAAGTCATACGAACTTCTTGTTATAACACATGATGCGATGACTCGACCCAGATGATTCGAAAACCACTCATGATGTTATCTTGCTTGTAATCACATCAATATGTGATAGTACAGACGGCTGGAGAATCTAAGCACCAACTCGTTTTGTACGAACCTGATCCTGGCAAATGGGATTATTGTTGAGATGCTAGGCGAGTGTGTGTGATCCAGAAAGTTTCTCTAAATTGCATTTAGGTCTAGAAAGATCTTGTCGTGTCCTTTGTGACATTAATTTGAGAATTACTACTTCTTGACTGATATACAAGGTATGAGTTTAATCGCTCTAGTTACTATATTTTGTTTTCACTTGTCTTATCATACACATTCATAACTTCCTCCTTTAACTGAGGGCTTGCTCATCGTATTGACGACCTAGTTTTGTTCACTAGGGATTGTTGAAGATCAGGATGGAGATCTGGAGTACACCGAGAACGAACTCTACGAATGACGTGGAACTGATAGATTGTAGTTTTCATTTTGAGAACATTCTCAGTTATGTAAATTATGTGTTTTGAAGAACAATGAATCGAATATGTATAATATGTGTTTTGATGAATCTTGATCTGTAAAACCCCTAAAATTCTACTATTTTTTTATTTATTTTATTAAATTTGGTACTGATTTAAAATTTTAGTATTGTACATCGCGCACGAAATTTTATTTTTCGTAATTGCTCGACGAGTGCGAATATGTGCAAGCGTACATATTTTTTTTGAAAAATATTTTTTCTTATTTTTATAGTTTCAAGATAATATATATAATAAATATTTTTAGCTATCAATTTCCTAAAGTTATGATTTTAATTATGAAAAGCCTTTCATTTATACACTTATAAAAATAAATAATTTTTTTCTATAAAATGGTGTATTAGAAAAGTATGTAAATATTATTTGGACATACATATATAATTAGTAATTATTTATTAGTATATTTTTTAATGAATTTTCAGAATTATTATTATTAGTATTTTTTTTTGAAAATATATTTTGGAATTATTATAGCAAATTAAATCTTTGATTAGATTTTTGGATTTAATTTAAAAAGTTTAAATTTAAAGATAGATTTTTTAATTTAAGTTAGAATATCTAGATTTAATTTGGAAGTTGGATTTGGATTATTTTGGATTAGATCGATTTAAATTGATTTAAATTAAATTAAGAATTATCTATTTTTGGGTTTAAATACTCCTAATTCTTATCCAATTGGAAATTCCCACATCCTATAAATAGGCAGGTACTCCTCCATTCACAAATTTTTCCACAAGTATACGTGCGTGCATCGTGTCCGTGTTTTCCATCTAAATTCTTATTTCATGTTTTTTTTACAAATACAAATTCCCCTCCGTGTCGACAACTCCGACACAAATAAATCCTAACCTAAATTTCATCCCCGCTGTAATCGCAGCCCTCGCAAATCAATCTCCACCTCCGTCCTCGTCATCCCAGCCACCCGTCCATCTCCCCTCCTCCGAACGTCGTCGTCCCCCAGTCATCACCACCTCAAACACAGACTAGCCAGCCCGACCACCCTACCAATCCCGACACCACACAACCACTGCCATCGTCGCCCCACCCTATACCGGAAGCCAACCCCGAAAAAACACACATCGCCATCATCATCCGGCCACTTCCCGGCCAAACTCCCAACACAGCCACCCGTTCACCCGAGCACAGCCCCAAAATCTGCCACCAGACAAACCAGCACCAACACCACCACCGCAACCACCACAGTCTTCCACCACCCGCCATCAACCACCTCCGTCACCACCCTTGCCATACCCCATTGAACCACAGCACAACCACCACGGCCACCTGTCGGAAAACCCCAATCCGCCACAACAACAACAGAAAAGAAAAGGAAAACCCTAACCTTAACTTACTTGACCTCCGACGAGTCGGCGCCTTCGTCGATGACGAGCGTCGCACCTCGCGCATCCACTCGTCCCGTCAGACCCACCGGTGTAGCCGTGGTCCTCCATCACCTGGAGACGCTCCACTATGGGCCGCCCACCACCAACCGGAGCCGCCGACGAGCGGAAAACCCGATCCCGCGCCGTCGCTGACCCCCTCGACCTTCGTCGCGGTCTCCGCCCCGAGCACCGCATCTCCTCCACGAAACTCGACCGCCTAACCCCCTCCGCCTCCTTACGCCGGACCATCGAACCCCTCCGAACCTCCACCTTCCCGTTCCCTCCCTAGCTCCGCCCGGCGCGCGACCCCTCTTCGCCGGAGCACCGCCGACCTTCTCTGATCTCCCCGCCGGCCGATTTCGCTGTGCCGCCTACCGTCGCCTCCCTCTTCCTCTGTCTCAACCGCTCCTCCTTTTCCCCTTCCCTCATCCAGGCGTCCGCCCTCCGGTGCAGCTCCACCGCACCACGCCGTGCAGGTCGCCACCGCACTTCTCTTCTCTCGTCGATCGCCGTTCTCTCTCTCCATCCCCTTTTGCCTTTCCCCTCTCTCTCTCTCCTCTCTCTTCCTTTCTTTCTTAAATGTTTTTTTTATTTCGAACTAAAGTCTGCTGACTTGATTCACATACAGGATTTGGATTGCTATTAATATATTTATTATTATTATTATTATTATTATTATTATTATTATTATTATTATCATAATTATTATTAATATTTTTACTATTATTATTGATATTATTATTATTATCATTATTATTATTATTATTATTATTATTAAAATACCTTTTTCTATTTTTATGTATTTAATTCAGGTATAAAAATATTCTGCTGATAGCATTATATTACTAAATATTTTTATTTTAGTGATATTATTGATAAAATATATATTTACGTATTTTGTTATGTTAAGATAAGTAATCAGTATTACTATGTCCAAATATTATTATATGCAGTCATTATTATTTTTTATATATATACATATTAAATAATTTTCTAAAAAAAAAGTTATCTTGCAACAAAAAGATTATATCGAGGCTTGGCCCTATACATATTTCCAATGTTAGTCTTAGCCTTAGATAATGTTTCCATATATATATACATATATATATTTCTAAAATTATTTTTCAACTATTATAAATATAGTCTTCAAGGATTATAAATAGTTTTCTAAAAATCATAAATATTTTATTATCCATTTTTCTTTGATTTTCTCCTTTCCATGACCAATCCCGTTATTCCTATTCCTTCGCCAATTTCGAGACTACCTTATGTCCACCCTAGCTAATTTGACCGTCCTGGACCCAATGGAACCGTCCGTACCGACATCAGAGGTCACCTTGCATAGTTGTTACACCGAAGTCGAAGTTAGTGCCACATTGATTATCGCAGCACACCAGGCGCTCTACCAGGCAAGACACCTTGCCTTTACTGTTTAATTTCTGGCTCAATATCATGCATATTTTATTTTTTGTTCTTTCAAAACCATATGTAGTTGCAAATTATTATACTTTAGTTTTCTTTATGCACTTGGCCTAGAGTTAAGGGACCACCTTTGTTTGTGCCGTATTCATTGACTCGACACATGTGTGCCACGATGTCACGTGTCTCATATAGATTCGGACTTGCGTACCGACCGTACATAGGTGCGTATAGGACGAGCGTTAGGATATAACTGCTAATATAGTTGCCTAGAAGACTTAGCGATTATTAGAAATATCGTGGTGTGGATTCAGCACGAGTAGTGCATGAGGAGGGTGAAGACAGTTACTAGGCGCAGGGGCTTTCACACATTTACTTTTCTCTAGCTGCCATTTGTGACTCAGCCGAGAGCTAGTGTGTCGTGCACTTATTTACTTTTCTCTAGATGCCACTAGTGTCTCGGTTGAAACACAAATGTGCCGTGCATTTACTTTCCTCTAGCTGCCGTTAGTGACTCACCCAAGAGCTAGTGGCCGTGCATTTACTTTTCTCTAGACGCCACTAGTGCCTTGGTTGAAATGCTAACGCGCCGTGTTTCTAGTCTCGAGAGCCCTTATGTGGAACGTTGTCTTCAAAGTACATTTTTACATAGAATGATTAAGGACCTTTATTTATTTAGTCATATATATACTTTTATGTTGAGCTTCTATTATTCAGTTATTGGCATGATATTATGTGTCTTGTTACGTCCCTCTGAGGACCTGGTTATCTTGCCAGGTGTGTGCTCTTGTCTTACGCAGGTGTTCTAGCTCTAGCCGTGATCATCGTTGTCTCTTCGAGGATGATTGCACTTGGATCGTCTTCGCTTTGCTCGCCAAAATCATTTATTCTCTCATGTATTTTTCCTTTACTTGTTGGTAATGGATTTGTCTCCGCCCAACATATTGTATCAAGACAATTCATTATCATTATATGATATCTTTTATTCATTATTTTGTTGTGGATGAGATTAGTTATGGTTCTACTGTATTTTACAGCTTATGTATCTATACGAAGCCTATGTACTTTGTATAAATATAGCTGGCATGTCTACGTTCCTAGTCCTACGTATTTTGGGACTGGGGCGTTACATGTTTTTGTGGTGGCCCATGCAGGTCAAGATAAATTGTTTGGTTACTTTACCGTACCAAGCAAGCCTGCGTTTAGGATTAGAAGTCTAGGATCTCATCCACATACTTGACCTCTTTCCTTGATTTTATCTACCGTTGACTCATCAATTGCATCTTGCTTGCTTGCTTCCATCCCTATTCTTATCCTCCCTTCGTGCTTGCTAGAGATTGACCCTACTAGTTTGTTGTCCCCAAAACACCATTAGTTTAATTCTTTAAGTTGGGTAGAATACCTTATGAACTAGCAACCCCTTTGACCTAGTGACCTATATTAGCAAGCTTATTTAGATCCTATAATCTAGAGAACCTAATCCGTCTAGCCAACCAAGGACTTGGACAAGAAGACTATAGGACGACTGTATAAAGACCATCACAGGACATGACTTAGCTCCTTTTAGAAGTTCGACTATACTCCCTCTCAATTTTAAACTCTCGTGCCTATAATTTCACTCTTGACAAATATCGCTACTATAACCTAGATTTGCAAGTTCATTGATTTATCAAGCTTGTTCACGACATATGTTATTGGAAGAGCTCCCACTAACGTATCGTCTAATCAGAACCGGTGCATAATGGTCTGATCAACCATGTGCACTTTAGTTCACTTCTATATATCGTTCTACGTGGATGGAGACATAGCTAAACTTGTCCTTTAGAGTCTCATCCACGACTGCCTTGGCAACTCCTTTTGAAATTTTTCGGTCGTCCTTGAACCACGTATTCGTACTCGATGATATCGCCTTTTGAACTCCTTATTGCTTTCGCCTTCACCTATTTTAGAAGAACGAAAGCGTTGTACTAGAACTTCCTCTAAGCCTTCATATCGATTATGACCATACCGTATTGTTTTTCTACGATTTAGGACACGATTTCTTATAACATGATTTTGTTAAAACATTGTCATTGTTTGTTCCCCATCGATACCTTGTGTCTTCTCACCCCCCTACTCATTCTTAATTTCGAGGACGAAATTCTTTTAAGTTGGGTAGGATGTAAAACCCCTAAAATTCTACTATTTTTTATTTATTTTATTAAATTTGGTACTGATTTAAATTTTTAGCATTGTACGTCGTGCACGAAATTTTATTTTTCGAAATTGCTCGACGAGTGCGAATATGTGCGAGCATACATATTTTTTTAAAAAAATATTTTTTCTTATTTTTATAGTTTCAAGATAATATATATAATAAATATTTTTAGCTATCAATTTCCTAAAGTTATGATTTTAATTATGAAAAGCCTTTCATTTATACAGCTATAAAAATAAATAATTTTTTTTTCTATAAAATGGTGTATTAGAAAAGTATGGAAATATTATTTGGACATACATATATAATTAGTAATTATTTATTAGTATATTTTTTTAATGAATTTTTGGAATTATTATTATTAGTATTTTTTTTTGAAAATATATTTTGGAATTATTATGGCAAATTAAATCTTTGATTAGATTTTTGGATTTAATTTAAAAAGTTTAAATTTAAAGATAGATTTTTTAATCTAAGTTAGAATATCTAGATTTAATTTGGAAGTTGGATTTGGATTATTTTGGATTAGATCGATTTAAATTGATTTAAATTAAATTAAGAATTATCTATTTTTGGGTTTAAATACTCCAAATTCTTATCTAATTGGGAATTTCCACATCCTATAAATAGGCAGGTACTCCTCCATTCACAAATTTTTCCACAAGTATACGTGCGTGCATCGTATCCGTGTTTTCCATCCAAATTCTTATTTCATATTTTTTTTACAAATACAAATTTCCCTCCGTGTCGACAACTCCGACACAAATAAATCCTAACCTAAATTTCATCCCCGCTGTAATCGCAGCCCTCGCAAATCAATCTCCACCTCCGTCCACGTCATCCTAGCCACCCGTCCATCTCCCCTCCTCCGAACGTCGTCGTCCCCCAGTCATCACCACCTCAAACACAGACTAGCCAGTCCGACCACCCTACCAATCCCGACACCACACAACCACTGCCATCGTCGCCCCACCCTATAACGGAAGCCAACCCCGGACAAACACACATCGTCATCATCATCCGGCCACTTCCCGGCCAAACTTCCAACACAGCCACCCGTTCACCCGAGCGCAGCCCCAAAATCCGCCACCAGACAAACCAGCACCAACACCACCACCGCAACCACCACAGTCTTCCACCACCCGCCATCAACCACCTCCGTCACCACCCTCGCCACGCCCCATTGAACCACAGCACAACCACCACGGCCAACGGCCGAAAAACCCCAATCCGCCACAACAACAACATAAAAGAGAAGGAAAACCCTAACCTTAACTTACTTGACCTTCGGCGAGTCGGCGCCTTCGTCGATGACGAGCGTCACACCTCGCGCAACCACTCGTCCCGTCAGACCCACCGGTGTAGCCGTGGTCCTCCATCACCTGGAGACGCTCCACTATGGGCCGCCCACCACCAACCGGAGCCGCCGACGAGCGGAAAACCCGATCCCGCGCCGCCGCTGACCCCCTCGACCCTCGCCGCGGTCTCCGCCCCGAGCGCCGCGTCTCCTCCACGAAACTCGACCGCCTAACCCCCTCCGCCTCCTTGTGCCGGACCACCGAGCCCCTCCGAACCTCCACCTTCCCGTTCCCTCCCCAGCTCCGCCCGGCACGCGACCCCTCTTCGTCGGAGCACCGCCGACCTTCTCCGATCTCCCCGCCGGCCGAGTTCGCTGAGCCGCCTACCGCCGTCTCCCTCTTCCTCTGTCTCAACCGCTCCTCCTTTCCCCTTCCCTCATCCAGACGTCCGCCCTCCGGTGCAACTCCGCCGCACCACGCCGTGCAGGTCGCCACCGCACTTCTCTCCCTCTCGCCGATCGTCGTTCTCTCTCTCCATCCCCTTTTTCCTTTCCCCTCTCTCTCTCCTCTCTCTTCTTTTCTTTCTTAAATGTTTTTTTTTATTTTTTTGATTTCGAACTAAAGTCTGCTGACTTGATTCACATACAGGATTAGGATTGCTATTAATATATTTATTATTATTATTATTATTATTATTATTATTATTATTATTATTATTATTATCATAATCATCATTAATATTATTATCATTAATATTTTTACTATTATTATTGATATTATTATTATTATCATTATTATTATTATTATTATTAAAATACCTTTTTCTATTTTTATGTATTTAATTCAGGTATAAAAATATTCTGCTGATAGTATTATATTACTAAATATTTTTATTTCAGTGATATTATTGATAAAATATATATTTACGTATTTTGTTATGTTAAGATAAGTAATCAGTATTACTATGTCCAAATATTATTATATGCCGTCATTATTATTTTTTATAAATATACATATTAAATAATTTTCTAAAAAAAAGTTATCTTGCAACAAAAAGATTATATCGAGGCTTGGCCCTATACACATTTCCAATGTTAGTCTTAGCCTTAGATAATGTTTCCATATATATATATATATACATATATATATATTTCTAAAATTATTTTTCAACTATTATAAATATAGTCTTCAAGGATTATAAATAGTTTTCTAAAAATCATAAATATTTTATTATCCATTTTTTTTTTCTCCTTTCTATGACCAATCCCGTTATTCCTATTCCTTCGCCAATTTCGAGACTACCTTATATCCACCCTAGCTAATTTGACCGTCCTGGACCCAATGGAACCGTTCGTGCCGACATCAGAGGTCACCTTACATAGTTGTTGCACCGAAGTCGAAGTTAGTGCCACATTGATTATCGCAGCACACCAGGCGCTCTGCCAGGCAAGACACCTTGCCTTTACTGTTTAATTTCTGGCTCAATATCATGCATGTTTTATTTTTTGTTCTTTCAAAACCATATGTAGTTGCAAATTATTATACTTTAGTTTTTTTTATGCACTTGGCATAGAGTTAAGGGACCACCTTTGTTTGTGCCGCATTCATTGACTCGATACATGTGTGCCACGATGTCACGTGTCTCATATAGATTCGGACTTGTGTACCGACCGTACATCGGTGCGTACAGGACGAGCGTTAGGATATAACTGCTAATATAGTTGCCTAGAAGACTTAGCGGTTATTAGAAATATCGTGGTGTGGATTCAGTACGAATAGTGCATGAGGAGGGTGAAGACAATTACTAGGCGCAAGGGCTTTCACACATTTACTTTTCTCTAGCTGCCATTTATGACTCAGCCGAGAGCTAGTGTGCCGTGCACTTATTTACTTTTCTCTAGATGCCACTAGTGCCTTGGTTGAAACACAAATGTGCCATGCATTTACTTTCCTCTAGCTGCCGTTAGTGACTCACCCAAGAGCTAGTGGTCGTGCAATTACTTTTCTCTAGACGCCACTAGTGCCTTGGTTGAAACGCTAACGCGCCGTGTTTCTAGTCTCGAGAGCCCTTGTGTGGAACGTTGTCTTCAAAGTGTATTTTCACATAGAATGGTTAAGGACCTTTATTTGTTTAGTCATATATACTTTTATGTTGAGCTTCTATTATTCAGTTATTGGCATGATATTATATGTCTTGTTACGTCCCTCTGAGGACCTGGTTATCTCGCCAGGTGTGTGCTCTTGTCTTACGCAGGTGTTCTAGCTCTAGCCGTGATCATCGCTGTCTTTTCGAAGATGATTGTACTTGGATCGTCTTCGCTTTGCTCGCCAAAATCATTTATTCTCTCATGTATTTTTCCTTTACTTGTTGGTAGTGGATTTGTCTCCGCCCAACATATTGTATCAAGACAATTCATTATCATTATATGATATCTTTTATTCATTATTTTGTTGTGGATGAGATTAGTTATGGTTCTACTGCATTTTACAGCTTATGTATCTATACGAAGCCTATGTACTTCGTATAAATACAGCTGGCATGTCTACGTTCCTAGTCCTACGTATTTTGGGACTGGGGCGTTACATGATCAAGTTGTAACTTTATGGACAAATGAATATCATATCAATTGTGGAATTTTTGTTGATTATGCCTTATATCTATGCCTATCCGGGACCTTACGGGCGACAATTGCATGGTACAATACGGTATTCATTATACAGTTGCGTAGTCTGGAGAGAAGTATCACGTGCCTCGAGTCATCTTGGGAACCGGGGCGTGACACGTCTCTTTTGGTTGGTGGCCCATACAGGTCTAGTCTTTAAGGATAGTGTATAGGTTAAGGAAATTGTATAGGTAGATATTAGATATTCTAAGGACTTACTTGAACTACCCTAGGACAAAAATATTTAAATTGAAGATTGAATTCATAATTAAAGAATCGAGGATTTTGCAAAGGTTTCGGATATGAATCTTGATTAAACTTCATTTAAGCTTGATGATACATTATTTCATGTCATAGATTTCTTATTCGAGGATTTTTGGGTATAGGTGATGGCTCGATTCATGCCAAGCATTTATTGGAACGGGAGCGACCGAACCTTCTATGGATATGAGCAGTTTGCCCGGAGAGCTTGGCTAGTGGTGGACGATGAGGAACTTCCAGTATTCAGATTATATTTCCATCGCCTGCGTCCCAAGATTCGAGACATTGAAGATGGAGCCGAGGTTTATTTTGAGAAGGAATTACGCCTTATATTCTTTCTTGCGAAGGATGGTCCATCTCCATTCACTTATGGATATGAAGGGACCATAAGTGAATGGGTGGAGATCAATCCTTATGATAAGATTCTCGAGATCACCTACCTAAAGCTGACAATGGGTTAGGCATGACGGTTAGGAATGGGGTAGCTTTTTGTCTGCTGCACAACATTTTGAAGGATCAGCAGATATATATATATATATATATATATATATATATATATATATATATATATATATATATATATATATATATATATATATATATGTGTGTGTGTATGTAGATAGATATGATGTGGAGATGTAGAGGAGAAATTTTTTTGTCTGTTGTACTATATTTTGGAATTACAACAGAAGTAAATAGTTTTGTATAGGGTTTAGAGTATAGAAGTTGTGAGGACTTCCTCTTGAAGCATATTGTAACCATATTTTGTGAAATGAATGAAATATGCTTCTTTTTGGTTCTGATTATCTATATTGCAACTGCTGTCGCTTTGTTCAAGCTCATCTTCTTTAGTGATTAACTTATTTTAGGATCCTCTTCCAATTTTATATTAAGATTTTCTAATCCTTGATATTTAGGCAATGTCTTCTTCACCAAATCCCGACACATTGCAAACGAAAACCACCGAGACGCGTTCGACGGACGCTATAAAAAGTTTTCAGAAAATCTTGGAGGCTAATACCCAACAGATCCAACTTTCCCAAGCTGTGTCTGCAAAGTTATTGGAAAGGTTGGATGTCGCAGTTGCTCCTAAGGCTGGGACCATTTCGGATTTCGGGACGATTAAGCCCCCAGAGTTCAAGGGGACTGAAACTTCGATGGAAGCGGCACAGTGGATTAGAACCACCGAAGGGTTAAGATCGCGCCAGATGACATAGTGTCACTAGTGAGGATTCAGCTGAAGGATGTAGCCGATATTTGGTGGAGCTCCTTACACCCGGAAGAATCTGACGAAATTGTATCCTGAAAAAGATTTAAGGAAGAATTTGAAGAGAGATTCTTTCTCCCGAGTGCCAAGTTGGAGCTGGAAAGGAGATTCCTATATTTGAAGCAGAATAAGACTTCTGTCGATGAATACTCGGCAGAATTTACAAGGCTCAGCCGATATGCTTCGAACATGGTGACTACGGAGAAGGCAAAGGTAGTTCGGTTCATGAAAGGACTGGACGATAAACTGAAGATGAAGGTTGCCCCCTACAGATGTCAAACGTATGCAGAAGTGGTCGAAGCTGCAAGAGACCAAGAAAGGATGCAAAATGATAAGAACAACTCAAAGGCTAGAGGACAAAAGCGGAGTCTGGAGACCGGCTCACCTCAAGAAATGACTTCGGGACAAGGACAACAGAAGCATGCTCAGCATGAGCAGAATAGAGTCACGCTAAGTTGTTCTTACTACGGGAAGTCAGGACATACGAAGAATAACTGCAGAAGACTTCAGAAAAAGTGCCTGAAGTGTGGATCCTCCAACCACCGGTTGAACCAATGTCCCCAGAACAATAGAAGATCTGTAGTACAGAATAATGCACAAGGACCAAGAGCTGCAAACCAAGGATTTCAGCAAAGGCCTTTCTTTCAGAATAATGAGCCTAGGTTTAATGCTGCTACAGCACCACAAGCGCAAGGTCATGCTCCTATAGGATATCAGCAGAGACTAGCATTGGCACCTCAAGCGCATCAATTTTATCGAGCTCAGAAGGCTTGTTAGAACCACAACAACAAGAAGAAAAAGAACCACGGTCAAGCCTTTATGATGGATAGCAATGAAGCAGGAATACCAGGGGACGTGGTGACAGGTACTATACTCGCTTCATCTAGCCCTACATCAGTACTGTTTGATTCTGGAGCTACTCATTCTTTTATATCTAATATAGAGACTCACCCTCTCGTTAGAAAATTGAAGATCCTTACGGGCAATGGTGTAGTAGAAGTGAGTCGAGTTTGTAGAAACTGTCCAATAAAAATAAGAGGAGTAAGTTTTCAGGCTAGACTATTAGTTTTTCCCATGAATAGCTATGATGTAGTGTTTGGAATGGAGTGGTTAACACTAACATCGACAATTATCGATTGTGGACAAGGGAAGGTTCAATTTACCATCCCTGGTAGGAAGTTGCATGAGTTTGTTAGAGCACAGAAAGAGTTTGATAAAGAGGAGTTAGAGAGGTTTGAACTAAGGAGTCTCCTGAACCAAGTAATAGAAGAATGGCCAAGGGTGGTGAATGAATTTAAAGATGTATTTCCTGATGAGTTACCCGGATTACCACCGGATAGGGCCGTTGAGTTTAGTATTGATCTAATTCCTGGAGCTGCCTCCATTGCTAAGAAGATATATCCAATGAATAAGGAAGAATTGGCGGAGTTAAATAAACAAATCAAGGAGTTGCTAGCTAAGGAGTTATCATGTAATATCCCGTTCTGCACGGTGCATTATGATGAGTCGTTGACTCGAAGAGTTACGTTGACCTGATGAGGTATCGATGCAAATCGATGCGAGAGTTACGTTGGCCAAAGGTAAGCCTTGCGTCGATTGGAATCTATGAATCGAATTGATGTAAAGAATAAGTTCCGTTTGAGCAAGTGTTGATGTTAGTTGATCTGGTGTGTAGGCTATGCCTTTATGCTAGATTACGGATCGTGGCATGGGCGCGATAGGCCAAATCAACTGAGTAGTTCAAAGGAATGGCTAAGTCCGAGAGTTAGCTATGCAACCAAGTTATGGAAGCGAGCCGCTTCAACTCGACGAAACGCCAAGGCGTATCGGCTTAAGGTGGGCGGGTTCTTGACTCTCTCTCTCCCTATTCCTTCACGTCTAATAAAATATATATCATTATTTGCGTAAGATGTTTATCGAGTTAGCGAGCGTGGCTCGGGCGACGAAAGGTCCAAATATGTGTCGAACACTAAGATAGAACATTGAACAATCGAACAATTGAAGCGACGTGCATCAAGTGTACGAGTCGCGGTAGGGCGGTGATGGTAGAACATTGAAAGACAATATCGAGATGTGCATCACGTGCACGCCTCCGAGAACATTGAACACTAGGCGTAGAACATAGATTACGGCGCTGAACGTGCCCTCGTGTACGGAAGCTAGGGAATAACTAAGCAACTACGGAATTAGGCTATGAGAATGACTTACGAATGGTACGCATTGAATATGAGTATGAGATGACTAAGCCGTTGGGCATCGTGCATCAAAACGGATGTGTTGGGGCATAATGCCGGCGGAGCTTGAGATGAGGATGGTGGATTATGTTTATGAGACGCGAATATGTTTATGGAGCGAGATTATGTTTATGGAACACGAAGATGGGTTGGAATGTATGACTTGTATGCTATGGCGCGTATTGCATGGTCAATGGACTCGGATGGCCCGTACACGGGTACGGCTTCCCTCGGACGGTTACGTCGGGGCACTGGGACCATTCGGCCTAGGAGAGAATTATGTGTAGTATTTATGGTATAAATCATTCGGACGGATTGCGACCGTCCAGTGCTGTGATAAGCTATGATATCCGTAAGTTTGGGATCCTTCAGATATTGGGCTAGCAACCCGTATCGAAGTGATCATAGGCTTACACATAAGAGATGCCAAGTCCATTACGGTGCGAAACACCGTGACCTTCATATAGATAGGGCCGATGGGCTGAGATATGAGTTGGATGCAGGCACAGGGCCTGCGATCCTTATGCATTGTCTAAGTTTATGATTGGAATGTTGCGTGAATTATATGGTTTCTTACGTAAGTTCTAACTAGTGCAGGGTAAGAAAAATGGGACGGAGCTATGCACAATTCACTATGTTTATGTTTTTAGATTATGCCTAACTGTATCTGTTGCAGGAACACGGTGTAGGACACATCTACGATAAGTTGCTATGTATGACTATTGCCATGAAACCGATCCTAAGGCTAAATAGAAATATCACAAATTAAGATGCATGTTTTACTAAATATATTTAGTGTTTGGTTTTGGTGCAAGCGGATCTTGATCAGTGCGAAGCGAGGATGAAAGTACTAATCCCCCACTAGTTTATGTGCAGGTTCAAGTATGTTCGGCTTGGGGCGGAGCTTGGCTTGGACGTACCGAGGCATGGAGTCTTGGCGTTCAAGAGGAGCTACCGCATAAGCATTCGGACTTGCGACATGGAGATGTTCGGCCGAAGACTACTTGGTGGCTATAAAGAGACATAATGTATGGTACCATAATCCTTTGTGAGCTAGAGAGATCATGAGCGTTGTAGCCGATTGGCATATTAAGTTGGGCTATTCAGAGCCTTGTAACCTTCAGTTCATTATGAATAAAAGGGATTCTTATTGTATTCTTTTTTTCCTTCCGCTGCTTATGTTACGACTTTGAGATAATCACTATGTGAACCGTTATCTTGCCTTGCACGAGCGTAACTCCAGGCTCGTGCAGCATCACGCCCCAGCGAGGACGATAATTCGGATAAAATCTAGCGAGGATGAGCGATTTTCTGGATCGAGGCATGACAAGTTGGTATCAGAGCGGTTCCATCCTTTGGACCGTGCATGAATCTCTTTGACCCTCAGTTGCTTCGCTATCGAATTCAGTTGACTCTAAGTTGTTTCCGCAACCGCATGGCTCATGTATCTGCTCGACGCTACATTGGATGTTCCATACAATAAGTCTATATTAAGTGAGTACTTCTGCCACAAGTATGTCGTGACTATCACGTGATCTCCGGGTGCCTTCAGAGAACGTTGGTTGCATGAAGTGCAACAAGTTATGGAATGTTGGTCGCACGAAGTGCAACGAATATGGTGATGTTTGTTGCACGAAGTGCAATGATATACGTATTGTTGATCGCATGAAATGCAAAAAGTTATGTGTTATTGGTCGTACGAAGTGCGAGGAGTTATGTGTTGTTGGTCGCACGAAGTACAAGGAGTTATGTGTTGTTGGTTGCACGAAGTACAACGGATCGATATGTGAGGCGATGCATGTTATGTTGCTATACGAACGGTTATGTGTTGTTGGTTGTACGGAGTGCAGCAAGTCGTGAATCGTTCGTGCATCAGTGCAACGAGTCGACATGGTAGGATACGTGTTGTATGGCTATGCGGATGGATAGCGATATGTTGGACAAGATTGAGCAATGACATTAAGTATCGAGAGTGAATTGTTGCACGAGTTACAATGAGTGAGATCGGAAGAACGTGGATGCGATTCGAACAAGTTGAGTTGGTCGCTAAGTTGAGTTGAGTAGGCGAACGTCTATGTTGGTCGTATGTAGCGTTGAGCCTTAAATAAGCGAATGTTGCGGGTGTGATCGATATGATCGCCATGGTACGGTTAGATCGAAGGTATGTCGAACTTGAGCGAATGATAGGACATGATGGTTCAGTTGTTGTGCCAACTTAAGTAAGCAAACGCTAGAGCTGGGATAGAAAAGATCGCCACGGGATAGTTAAGTAGAAATAGATGTCGGACCTATGCGGAGTGTGATGTCAAGTAATGACTCGATTTTGAGTGGTATATGCAATACCACTTGTGCGAGCAAGTATAGCGAAGATTGTATCGATAACGATAGGCTCGATTCTGAGTGGTATATAGAATACCACTTAACGATAGCTATGTTAAGCCGTTTGGTGACTTGCGATAGATTTCATCGAGACGATTATGTTGTTACGATATGTTTGTCCTCAACGGACGAAGTAGTACCGAGACTCGAGCGGGAATGACTTGATAAAAGTCGATGCAATTATGCCTTGATGAATTGAGTTGAATGATTATGTGCGAAGTCGTACCCAAGGATGATACGTCGGGCGAGGATTCGTTAAGCGTAAGTCGAACGATAGGCTGAGTATAGCAAAGAAATATTGCGTCGAGGAAATAATTGACTCGGTCAAAATTGCGTTGAGTTAAGTCAGTACGGAAGCTTGTTTGAAACGTGTTGGGTAGGTACAGAGAAATCGTGCGAACGAATTTGAGTTAGTGCGATAAGTCAGTTGCACGATTTAGAAGTACGAGTTAGGGATATGAGAATGGATATGTGGATTAGAAATTGTGTTACGATGATGGTAGTTAGTTACAGCTGAATGAATCTTGATGTGCGTAAGACTTGATTCGTATTCGAGTTCGGATAATGGCAATGATTACAACGAATTGGAGCTTATGAGAAAGAAAGATGTTCAAGTTATGCATATCGACGATGGTATTGAGGCGTATCAAAGACGATATATAATAACTCGGAGATATTCTGATCGAATGAACGAAAATTATGTTAAACCTTGTTGTTGGATGAACGAGATGCAAGTTAAGTTGATGTCGGTTCGGATGATAACCGTGGAAAAGCGTCGAAAAAATTTAAGAGTCGATGGATGTTACTCTGAAGAAAACGAAAGTGCTTGATTGTTTCGAGGATAACCACAATGTTGACATTCTTGTCTTATGCGAGTACAACTCCAGCATCGCACATGCATCACGCCAAATTAGGACGATCATTCCGCGTGAGCGCTGGTATGGTGATTCATCCAGCGGGGATGATCGAACTTACAAGGCATGGCAAATTTTCGACTTGTGGTTTGATGCGAACATTGTTCGAGGATGGTTTTGATGAGTACGGAATGTGTCGGACTATGATCACGAATAGGTAAACTCAGACTTGAGGCGAATATATGTCATACAACTAGCGAAGATAGTTGACGGCATGCAATGTGCATAAGCGATTCAAGTAGTTAACGGCGCATCAGTTGTACGGGGGTAGATAAATTATGGATTGGTATGTCGGATTGGGTAAAGTCCCATAGGAATTGTCGAGAATTGATTTGGCGCCACAATAAGATATAGCATGGTTCGTTGTAACTGTTCTTCGTTGATGATCTTCAATTATCGAGCGTAGTTTCAGGGCAGATGACCCTAGAAGACTTAACCGCCAAATCAAGTGATTGTTGAAGTCCCATAGGATGACCCTAAAGAAGTCGCATAAGAAATTTTATCGAGGAGGAGGGATGATATAGTGCAAGTTGAGGATAAGTCTAAGCGAGTGAGTATCGTGTTTTGTAAGTTAGCCCTTCGACTAGAACGATACGGTCAGAAAAGAAAATTTATGATCAATCGAATGAGTGCATAAATAGACTTGATTGGTCGATAATCAAATAGATATGGAGGAACATGTGGTAAGACGATTGCAAGAATTCTGCAATACGCGAGAGCAACGGATAGTAGAACGACCCTAAGAGTTGTGTCGTAGATCAATTGGAGTAACGGTTAGGTTATGTGTGTTAAGCGCGCTATCTATGTTACAAAACGAACGAGTCGGGATTGATTCGAGAATTGAGTAAAGAATTCGCACTCGGTCGAGAATAGGAGATGGACGTATCGTAAGAGACCTTGAGTCGGAAAGATTGTTGCCTTTGAGCATCATAGACTCAAGTGGACCTCTTCTGTCGGGAGAGATTAAGCATGATGTCTAAATAAGTTACCTAGCGGGGGTAGCCCCAGACGCGATGTGTAGGCAGTTCGAGAACGTGGGTCATGATGGGATAGTTGTATGCAAAACTTAGTACGGATTGTAGGAAAAAGAATTTGTGACATGTTAGACTTAGTCCATGTCGTTAAGGCCAAATGTTATGAATGATTGGATGAAAGACTTGAGTTACGTGAGAGATAGGAAACGATTGGACGAGTAGGCATTGCAGAGAATTGTTGTGATCAGATGCGCAACGGCTTAATGCGATGTATGCGTTAGATGGCCGTCGAAAAACTTATGAGATCGAAGTTATGGTTTGGATCAAGTTATATACGAAGATGTTTGCGAGCAGGACTCTAGGAAATATGTGTTAAGATCTGACTAAGTCAAGTACAGACTGATTGGTGCTTGAGGATTTAAGTGGAGCTTGTTAGTTGTCCCGATATCCTATAACTAAGCTTGGCTGAAATGCATATATTGGTGGGACGCCTAAAATATGTGTATGATCCAAACTAAGTTGTATGATTCCAACGATAGAAGCACGAGATCGTGAAACAATCTAGCGAGACACTTGGATTAAGTGTTGGTTTCGGTTCGAGGCGAACCTTGTTTTGAGTGGTATATTATGTAATGCCCCGCTCCGCACGGCACATTATGATGAGTCGTTGACTCGAAGAGTTGCGTTGACCTGATGAGGTATCGATGCAAATTGATGCGAGAGTTACGTTGGCCAAAGGTAAGCCTTGCGTCGATTGGAATCTATGAATCGAATCAATACAAAGGATAAGTTTCGTTTGAGCAAGTGTTGATGTTAGTTGATCTGGTGTGCAGGCTATACCTTTATGCTGGATTACGAATCGTGGCATGGGCGCGATAGGCCAAATCAACCGAGTAGTTCAAAGGAATGGCTAAGTCCGAGAGTTAGCTATGCGACCAAGTTATGGAAGCGAGCCGCTTCAACTCGGCAAAACGGCAAGGCGTATCGGCTTAAGGTGGGCGGGTTCTTGACTCTCTCTCCCTATTCTTTCACGTCTAATAAAATATATATCATTATTTGCGTAAGATGTTTATCGAGTTAGCGAGCGTGGCTCGGGCGATAAGTCCAAGTATGTGTCGAACACTAAGATAGAACATTGAACAATCGAACAATTGAAGCGACGTGCATCAAGTGTACGAGTCGCGGTAGGGCGGTGATGATAGAAAATTGAAAGACAATATCGAGATGTGCATCACGTGCACGCCTCCGAGAATATTGAATACTAGGCGTAGAACATGGATTACGGCGCTGAGCGTGCCCTCGTGCACGGAAGCTAGAGAATAACTAAGCAACTACGGAATTAGGCTATGAGAATGACTTACGAATGGTACGCGATGAATATGAGTACGAGATGACTAAGCCATTGGGCGTCGTGTATCAATACGGATGTGTTGGGGCATAATGCCGACGGAGCTTGAGATGAGGATGGTGGATTATATTTATGAGACGCGAATATGTTTATGGAGCGAGATTATGTTTATGGAACAAGAAGATGGGTTGGAATATATGACTTGTATGCTATGACGCGTATTGTATGGTCAATAGACTCGGATGGTCCGTACATGGGTACGGCTTCCCTCGAACGGTTACGCCGAGGCACCGGGACCGTTCGGCCTAGGAGGAAATTATGTGTAGTATTTATGGTGCACATCATTCAGACGGATTACGACCGTCCAGTGCTGTGATAAGCTATGATATTCGTAAGTTTGGGATCCTTCGGATATTGGGCTAGCAACCCGTATCGAAGTGATCGTAGGCTTACACATAAGAGATGCCAAGTCCATTACGGTGCGAAACACCGTGACCTTCATATAGATAGGGCCGGTGGGCTGAGATATGAGTTGGGTGCAGGCGTAGGGCCTGCGACCCTTATGCATTGTCTAAGTTTATGATTGGAATGTTGCGTGAATTATATGATTTCTTACGTAAGTTCTAACCAGTACAGGGTAAGGAAAATGGGACGGAGTTATGCACAATTTACTATGTTTATATTTTCAGATTATGTCTAACTGTATCTGCTGCAGGAACACGATGTATGACACATCTACGATAAGTTGCTATGCATGACTATTGCCATGAAACCGATCCTAAGGCTAAATAGAAAGATAACAAATTAAGATGCATGTTTTACTAAATATATTTAGTGTTTGGTTTGGGTGCGAGCGGATCTTGATCAGTGCGAAGCAAGGACGAAAGCATTAATCCCCCACTAGTTTATGTGCAGGTTCAGGTATGTTCGGCTCGGGGCGGAGCTTGGCTTGGACGTGCCGAGGTATGGAGTCTTGGCTTTCAAGAGGAGCTACCGCATAAGCGTTCGGACTTGCAACATGGAGATGTTCGGCCGAAGACTACTTGGTGGCTATAAAGAGACATAATGTATGGTACCATAATCCTTTGTGAGCTAGAGAGATCATGAGCGTTGTAGCTAATTGGCATATTAAGTTGGGCTATTCAGAGCCTTATAACCTTCAGTTCATTATGAATAAAAGAGATTCTTATTGTATTCTTTCTTTTCTTCCGCTGCTTATGTTACGACTTTGAGATAATCACTATGTGAACTGTTTGCCTTGCACGAGCGTAACTCCAGGCTCGTGCAGCATTACACCCCAGCGAGGACGATAATTCGGGTAAAATCTAGCGAGGACGAGCGATTTCCCGGATCGGGGCGTGACATATCAGACCTAGTGTTTCTCCGTAGGGAGCACCGGTACTATTTGTAAAGGAAAAGGATGGGAGTCTGAGATTGGTGATAGATTATAGAGCACTAAATGAAGTGACAATTAAGAATAAATACCCACTTCCTAGGATCGATGAATTATTCGACCAACTTGGCGGAGCGACTGTATTCTCTAAGATAGATCTCAGATCAGGCTATCATCAAGTGAAGATTAAGAAAGAAGATATACCAAAGACTGCTTTCAGAACCAGATATGGATATTATGAATTCCAAGTCATGCCTTTTGGATTGACAAATGCTCTGGCCATATTTATGGATCTGATGAATAGAATATTCTACCAATATTTGGATAAATTTGTGATCGTATTCATTATTGATATATTGATCTCGAAGAACGAGGAGGAGCACGAAGAACATTTGAGGATAGTACTTGAGACTCTACGGCAGGAAAAGCTATATGGGAAGTTGAGTAAATGTGAATTTTGGTTTAAAAAAATTTCTTTCTTGGGACACATAGTAAGTGGAGAAGGAATAACAGCAGATCCTAAGAAAATAGAAGCAGTTAAATCATGGCCTACTCCCAAGAATGTAGCTGAGATTCTGAGTTTTGTTGGCTTAGCTGGATATTATAGAAGATATATGGAGAACTTTTCCAGAATTGTTGAGCCGCTTCTCGATTGACTCAGAAGAATAAGAAATTCGTTTGGACTGATAAATGTTAAGCGGCATTTGAGGAATTAAAGGAAAGACTTGTCACAGCACCAGTACTAGCTTTATCCTCAGGATCAGGAGGTTACGAGATTTACAGTGATGCTTCTGACAAGGGTTTGGGCTGTGTGCTGATGCAGCACGGAAGCGTTATCGCTTATGCTTCGCGGCAGTTGAAGGTTCATGAAAGGAACTATCCAGCACATGATCTGGAATTAGCAGCTGTTGTATTTGCACTGAAGCTGTGGAGGCATTACTTGTATGGTGAACAGATCAAGATTTACACAGATCATAAGAGCTTGAAATATGTGTTCACCCAAAAGGAGCTAAATATGAGACAACGTAGATGGCTGGAGTTGCTTAAGGATTTTGATATGGACCTGGAGTATCATCCAGACAAGGCGAACAGAGTGGCAGATGCTCTGAGTAGGAGGCCTGAAGCTTTCTTTATGAACACGCCCAAGGAGATATTGGATGATCTCAAAAAGATGGGGATTGAAGTGATATGTCCAGTAGTAGATGGAATCTGGGAAAGTTTATAAGTACAATCATCCTTATTAGAGAGAATTAAGGAGGCACAGAAGAAGGATGTGAAGTTGCAAAAATTGTGGAATCAAACTGAAGTTGGGATACAAACTGGGTTAATTAAGCATTCTGATGGATCCTTGAAGTTCGGAAGTTTGTGTGTACCATTTGGAGAACTCCGGACTGAGCTAATGTCTGAAGCACATAGTTCTCAGTACTCCATTCATCCTGGAAGTACGAAGATGTACAAGGATCTGAGGCAAAAATTTTGGTGGCATGGAATGAAGCGGAAGATAGCTAAATTTATCTCAAAATGCTTAGTGTGCCAACAAGTGAAAGCTGATCACCAACGGACTTCTGGACTACTGCAACCACTACCAGTACCTGAATGGAAGTGGGAGCATATTACAATAGATTTTGTATCAGGACTTCCAAGGACACAAAGAGGTAACAATGTTATCTGGGTAATAGTGGATAGACTTACAAAGTTCGCGAGATTTCTACCGTTTTGAGTCGGACAATCTACGGAGCATCTAGCGGAGATATACATGAAGGAAGTTGTTAGTCACTATGGGGTGCCGGTAAGTATCGTCTCTGACAGGGATACTCGGTTCACCTCCAAGTTTTGGAAAAGCCTGCAAGACAGTCTTGGCAGTCGCCTGAAGTTTAGTTCAGCATATCACCCACAGACTGATGGGCAGTCAGAAAGGATGATACAAATTTTGGAAGACATGTTGAGAGCGTGCTCTCTAGATTTCCAGAGATCATGGGATGACCATCTGCATCTGATAGAATTTTCATATAATAACAGTTATCAGGCCAGCATCAAGATGGCACCGTTTGAAGCACTATATGGAAGAAAGTGCAGGTCACAGATATGTTGGGGTGACGTCAGAGAACGATAACTTCTAGGGCCAGAGTTGGTCACTCAGACCATAGACATAGTCAAGGCAATCAGAAGTCATCTTCAAGCGGCACAAGACAGGCACAAGATGTGGACAGATAAGCATCGAAGGATCTTGAACTTCAAACCTGGTGATCATGTATTTCTGAAGATCTCACCAACTAAAGGAACAATCAGGTTTGGAACAATAGGGAAGTTGAGCCCAAGGTATATAGGTCCATTCGACGTCCTGGAACGAGTCGGCGACGTGTCTTATCGATTGGCCTTGCCACCATCTCTAGAAGGAGTCCATGATGTTTTCTATGTATCTCAACTATGAAAGTATATGCCAGATCCCAGTCACATACTGGATCATTCGGAAATCACAGTTGGCCCAACTCTCCGCATTGAGCAGAAGCCAGTAGAGATCCTGGATCGAAGACAGAAGACTCTTAAGAACAAGACCATCTCTTTGGTTCGAGTATCTTGGAACAAGGACTCACCGGGAGAATCTACTTGGGAAAGGGAAGATGAGATGCGACAACTGTATCCCTACCTCTTTGATAATTAAGGTACTTAGCAACCTATTCTTTCCAATTCTCTTTCCTTAAATTTCGAGGACGGAATTTAATTAGGTGGGTAGAGTGTCATAACCTTATTTTTTTATATTTTATATGTATTTAAATTGTTTTCAACTATTAAAAATAATTTTCTTATATTAATTTTCTTCCAAAAATTAAAATTTCTTTTCTCCCTCATGCAAATGCAAATTGTATTTTGCACAAGGGGCATATGTGGCAGCCATGCATGGAGAAATGACAAATGTCATTCTCTCCTCATGACATGGCCCAAAGGGCAATATAGTTATTTCATGCCTCCACCATACTAATTGTTTTATATATGAATTAGGAAGAGAGGAAGAGAGTTTCATTCTCTCTAGCATTTTCATCCAGGTAACTCTCTCTCTCTCACTCTCTTCCTTTCCTTCTTTCTTTCTCCTTCCTCCTTTCTTCCTCTCTCCCCTTTCTCCTAACCGAGCTCCCCCTCCTAAGCGGCTGTTGTCGCTGCTCCTAAGCGGTTGCTACTGCGGTTGCTTATGTTGCTGCTGATGCCGCTAATACTACTGTTACTGCTGCTAATGCTTCTGCCGCTACTGCTGCGGCTGCTGTCGTGGGCCGTCGCCGTCGCCTCCGCCGCCGGCCGACTGCACAACCCCTTTTGCTTCTTCTTCTTCTTCTCCCCTTTGTTCTCCAATTCTTCTCCATTTTGATTGATTTCAAATTCATTTCTAGGGTTCTAATTTTAATCCAATTTCATTTTTGTGCCCTAGGATTTTGAATTGGGACTTGGGGAAGAACTCTTCTAATAGAAATCATACCCAAAAGCAAGGCAAGCCCTCTCTCCTTCCTCCTCTAGAATGTGTCCCTTGTTAATTATTAATTGATCTTGCATATTGCATGATATTGTTAGTTATCAATTGAGTTGTATATTGCATGATAAATATTTATATAAATATATATACGTAAACATATTCTGAATTTTTTGAAATTATTAACAATTTCAACCGTAAGGCAATGTAATGTGCTTGCATTTTGTTGTGATTGTGTCTGCATATATATAGAGATAGATACTTTATCGGAATGATCTTTAAGCTTGAGACTTACGTACATGTATAGGTCTATACACATAGATACTCTTGACACTTTATATATATATATATATATATATATATATATATATATATATATATATATATATATATATATATATATATAAGACCGGCGGTCCTAGCTCTATTGGTTAGGACGAGTGGCTCCCAGTGGGGAGGTCGTGAGTTCGAGCCCCTCTGCGGGTTTGTGCTCCCGCTCACTCCACTCGGGGTGGCTCGGCGGCCATTTGGCCGCGGCTTCGAGTGGGGGCGCTGGTCAGGGCAATGATGAATTGGCATGTGTGATGCGGGGCATCCGCAACGTCGGAGGCCGGTCGACATAGTGCCACGAACTGAGCCCGGAGAAAAAAAAGAAAAAAATAATATATATATATATATATATATATATATATATATATATATATATATATATATATATATATATATATATATATATGTCTTGACATACACATGCACAAGTGTATTGATACTTTAACATATTCATGTGGATATAACTCAACCTATAAGTCTTGCTACAATTTGGAACTTGACATTTCACTTCAACGAAAATCAACATATATGGTTTTTCTAATTTTTTTAATCATGTCTACTTGTAGTAATTAGGAAGAGTTTTACCCCTATATATCTCATATATACTCCAAGCATGTTCGTATATCGCCTACACTTATATATATATATATATATATATATATATATATATATATATATATATATATATATATATATAAATGTCTTGACATACACATGCACAAGTGTATTGATACTTTAACATATTCATGTGGATATAACTCAACCTATAAGTCTTGCTACAATTTGGAACTTGACATTTCACTTCAACGAAAATCAACATATATGGTTTTTCTAAATTTTTTTAATCATGTCTACTTGTGGTAATTTTGCTAAAGTAGGAAGAGTTTTACCCCTATATATATCTCATATATACTCCAAGCACGTTCATATATCGCCTACACTTTAACTATTCGTGACACTATGGGAATTCTTGTTAGTCCCATGAAATACTAACATCTAGTTGTAAATTTTCGTACAATGGTTTATTTATATATGTATACTTATGTATTAATTTCATGAAATAAATAAGTCTCAAGGGAGTACTTCAAATAACTTCAAAATGAGGTTTTATGAATTATTTTATCATTATTTATGTTGTTTAAATTCTGTCCAGATTTGGAAATTATACATATCTAATCAAAATCATTGAAATCACATAGTTAATATATTTATTCATAGATACCGGTTGATTTAGGTAACTTCACCTATAAAGTTTCTAGTCAAAATGACTATTTTGTGTCCTAAAAGTTTGGTTTTAAGTATGAAATTACTTTGGATATGTTAGAAGCTGAATTTAGATAACTTATCTATTTCGTGGTTATTCTTAGAAACTTTACTATGTAGTTTTTCCACTACAACCTGTATGCTTGAGCTTGTGAAGATCTAAAGAATACATTTTATCCAAAGATACATTTTGCACACAAAATAGGATTGCTAGCTCGCTAAGGTATGATGTCAAATCTTTATTCTTAGTACCGGATATATATATATATATATATATATATATATATATATATATATATATATTACGTACCGGTGTTGAGGGTTGCTCCACCGAAGGGGTCGGCGTACCCGGGTATATATATTGCGTGTTGTCGGTGTTGAGGGTTGCTCCACCGAAGGGGTCGGCATGCCCACATGATTTTTCTTTGTATTTATTTGTTCTGAAAATGTTTTCGAGTCAGTAAATACAAAGAAGACTCTGCCGAAATTTTTGAAAATTTTCGGAGATAGTCTTTTTCTGAGTTTTCGAACTTTTTAGAAACTATTGACTCAAGTTCTAGACCATTGGAACCATCCATCTCCGACCTATAATATCGGAGGGATTCTTGGAAATCATTGTCCAATTAGATACCTTGAAATTTTGCATTGGTTCCAACATTTCTTGGACTACTTTAGTTTCGGAAAAGACGAAACTATAATTACTTGAATGCGACTTGACTTCTAGGACTCCCGTTTGGGGGATAGTTTCTCTAGAGTCTGAATGTCTAGAATAGGTTGCATGGAATTTTGGGAGAGAAACCGTTGGATCACTGTCACGACCCGCACCCGGTATAGGGGCACGAGAAGTGGGTACGTCCAGCCTACGCCGCAGTGTCGGCGGTAGTAAGCTGTCCTAGGTTGCTAACTAATCTCATGCAGTGAATATAAAAAGTACTTGTCCAGATATCAGCTCCGAATGGAGGACAAGTAAAGGGTATGATCTACTCAAACACAGTCTAAACACGAAAAGATAACACAGAAGTTATACCTAAGGAATTAAAGACAACAACAACTAACTACTAAAATAATACACCAATATCTCAAACCAACTTAATATAGACTCAATATCTTAACTTTAATACAACAAGTCAAAACATGAAAGCTAAAGTAGTCTACTAGCTAATCTCCTGAATCACTCCTGAGAGTCGGAACCAAAGGTAGCTAATCCCTCGCCAGGTCCATGGGAAGTAGGGCATGTGTCCTCAGGATTATCATCTGTAATATTTTCAACAGGTCCAATCAGGACGGAAACGAGTACAACTCATCTAGAAAACCCAAGTAAATGACAAAGAGCTATAAAGCAGTTATAGACAGTTTTATTGATGAGCATAGCAGTTTTATACAGGTAATGATGGCATAGAGAAACAGTAAGATACAAGAAAAGAAAGGTAACTAAAACAAGAGAAGAATCATGGCAATAAAGACTGTAATAAAAGCTAACTAAACTAGAATAATATGTACGAGTCCAGACAGTACGATATAAGTCCAAAGTAATCCCAGTGTGAGTCCAGTCCATATAATCTGATACCAGATAATTTTCTAGTACAAGATGAGTCCAACAGTGATCAATGAATCCAGGGTGAGTCCAACTATAATCTAACAGTGTGTTTTAAAATACCGAGGTCGACATACAAACGGCTGTAGTTATCAGGCACATCTCTCACTGATCGGGCAAGAGATGGCTATGCTTCCGGTAGATTCCAGTGGGAGATTTCGGATTTGGGGTATGTCTACATGTCTTACTCAATATTTCCCCGTCCAGCAAGTGACAAAATCGACAAAAGAATCGAGATGAGTCTGGCCAATATATAATGATTCCAGAAATGATTCCGGAATGATACTAATGACTCCAGTAATAGAGGCCAGCAAGTAAGGTATGTGTCGATACATGAATCCAGAAATATCCATACGTGTTGATACTGAGAATCACATAGAACTAACTAGAACTGAAATACAGTAATCGACAAATAAATGAGAGAACTATCAGAGAATGTACTCGTCTGTTACTCTGGAAAGAGTAGTGTAATATCAGATGTCTGTACCAGGGTCACAATGTCCTAAAATAGAGCAATACAGTTATGACATGTCCAAAATGATGGTAAATGAAATCTACGATGCAATCTATATGAATTCTAAGCCAATCTAGGTCAAAGTCAAACTTGGTCAACACTACAGTCAAACTAAGTCAAATTAAGTCATACTAGGTCACAAGAAGTTAAACTAAGTCATACAAAGTCAAACAAGGTTAAACAAGTCTAATCTAGGTTAATCAACTCTTGGTCAAATATTCTAGCCAAACTAGTTAAGTCTAGTTACTTGGGTCCATATAGGGTCAAGTCTTAGTCTAACTAAGGTTTTGGTTAATCATAGACTAGTCAATAAGGTAATTAGGTTAATCTTGACTAATGGTCAACATCCAGTCAAACTCTATAAGGCTAACTCAAACCATCATAGGCTAACATGTCTTAGAATACCTAAGATACTATACTACAATTACCTATACAAAGTATACTACACATAAATACATATAGTACAATACCAACCTTAATCCTATAATCAAGCTAATCCCATTCTCCAACTCAAGTCATGACTCAACTCTAAGTATCTCACTTAACCCCATACATATCTTCATCTATATAGGATTGCCCTTATAATCTATATGGTTAACCTAATCATCTAGTTAGGGTTTAGCCAAACCTTAGTCAAATAGTCCTTCTATGTTCATCCAAGTCATTTCTAGGTCAATTTGGTCAAGGTTTGACCTATAGTTTGGTCAACAATGGTCAACAAGGGTCAACTTGCTAGTTAAACTAGGTCTACAAGCTATTGGTCAACTCCAAACTCACTAACCATAGACCATAGGCTAGTAACTAGGTTCCATAGGCTAATACCATATAGGTATCTACCTTATACAATATATATATATATGACTTACATATATATATATACAATATACTACTTAGGCCTATAGGCTATGTGTCATAGGTTTCTATATAAACCTATATCTAGAAGGTCATTTATATATATACATATCTATATATAGATATACAAAAGTCTATCTACTACATATATATCAATATATGTATACCCTATATATATAATACCAATCATTCTCACATATATACATAATATATATACATATATAAATAGCTAACATATATACATATATAAATTTTCATATATATATATATATATATATATATATATATATATATATATATATATATATATATATATATATATATAAGCCCATAAATGTATACCCTCAAATAGTTGTATATAATATAACATATATATATATATATATATATATATATATATATATATATATATATATATATATATATATATATATATAGAGGGAAATAGAGAGAGAGATGTGAGAGAGTGAAAGAGAGAATTAGAGAGAGAGTGAAAGAGAAAACAGTAAGAGAGAGAGAATGGGTTGTCACAGGAAAAAGAGGGGAGGGGTGTGTTCCAGTTTTCCTGGAACCAGGAATCCAGTCCCCACACAACACACATTCCTACATTATACATACATGTATATACACATGTATATACATGTATACACCCTAAAATCCCACCTACACACTCACATACACATATACTACCTATACATACACTAAAAATACACATATACATGCATAAATCATAATAAAAATAGATTTGAATCTCGATTTGAAAAACTGGGAAATAACCCAAATCTGGAATTATGGCACTGTGTATAGGTAACATAGGTAAACCCAAATACACACGCTAAACCGAGCTAAAGGTTGGTAATTGTGTCCCAACATGTGTACGTGTCGTGTGTGTCCATGGGAGTCCACCATGACACGATACGGCGTGTCCAGGAGTCTAAAACCCAAATCGGGTAAATTGACAGTGCACAGTATCACAGTGTCGTGCACGAGTTCATGTGTCTCGTGGACACGACACAAGGGTCTAGAAGTCTCGTGATCATGTGGGTAGATTTGCCTAGGGTCAGGCTACACACCTAGGACCCTGATACGATCCCACGTGTCGCCGTGTCCGCGTGCGAAGCGCGTATCAGTGCGCGTTTTCACACACGCACAGCACAGGCACGGGTCGGTGCGATCGAGTTTTCTCTCGATCCACTAGACCAATTCGCCTAAAATTTTGTGTACAGTGTGTCAGACACTAGGCGCACGTGTCCACAAAAAATCTGGCCATGAGAGGCCGTGTCGTGTCCTGTGTCGCCCCCGAGCAGTAGGGCACTGAACACGAGCGTGGGGCGGTCTCGTGCAGCGACCTCGTGGACACGACACACGCATAGATACGTGTCGTGCTTGTGTCAGGGTGTAGCCTAGGTCTAGGGTTAGGGATTAGGCATGACACTTTATGTCCACGTCGTGTCTAGACACGACACGAAGGCCGTGTCAGTGTGTGTTTTACATTGTGTGCAGTGTAGTGCACGATCAGTGTGTATCGAATTTCTCACTCAATACGACACGAAGTGTCACGAAACTCGAGGGGGGGCTTGTCAGAGGGTGCCCCCACCTCTGTGCCAAGTGGCACGTGTCCACGTGTCCAATTCGTAGAGAAAACAGTGTCAGGTTTCAGGGACAGTGCACAGTGTGTGCACAGCGTGTTTGTGTCCATTTTGGACACGGACACGACACGATAACGTGCTCAGTCAACTAGGGTTGTGTCCTACATGTCTAGGGCTACCCAAAAATGTAATTTGTTTTAGAAAACAACAACTTTGAAACCATAGTGATATTTTACCAAACACTTAATTAAACACACAGCCGATACGGACACCAAACCCAATCCATATCCTACCAGACTTGACACACAGTCAGGGTTTACCTATATGCATGCAATCATGAAGAGAAAACACAATCTTAATAGGTTTTGTGAGTGTTTACCTATTGAGTGAAAACTCAATGAAAACAAGGATTTGGGGGGGGTATCGTCTTCGCTTGATGGTGCCCAAAATGCTATGCAACCTAGCTAGCTAGCTCCCCTTAGCATCCTCAATAGTAGGGGGTTCCAATGCAAGAAGTTTGGCTCAATTTGGAGCTAAAATGGCTAAATGGTGAGGGTGTGAAGGTAGAGGAAAAAACTAGGTTTTAAGTGTAATGAAAGGAGGCATAAATGAAGGGAGGGGTGCATATATATGGTAGGGGGTAGGGTTGGCTGCCATGGTTAGGGTAGGCGTAGATATTTAGGGTTCATCCACCTTAGCAAACTTAGCTCCTAAGGCTTTGACCAAGTAGATAGATATTTAGGTTTCTAGGAAATATCTATATCTAGATATTATCAAACCTAGATATTTACACATAAAGCTAACATCCTCTACTTAGTCTCCTAAGTTAGTGACTAATCTCTAGATTAGGGTAAACTAGGTTAGGGACTAATCATGGTACTTAACAATAATTAAATAATATTAAATCACATAATACAAATAATTCCAAATAACTCCTAGAAAATTACTAAAATACCCTTAGGCTAAAAAGCCCTAATTTGATGTTCTAAACCTATGGCTAGGCTCACATGATCATGGTTGGTCTCTAAGACAAGTATCTCTAGGGTTTACACTAGGGTTATACTAGTAAAATCACAAAGTCATAAGTCGTGACTTAGAAAATAGTTTTAAATTAACTAAAATCACCAAAAATCATATCATGACTAAAACACCATTAATAAATAATAAAATAATAATTTTTCAAAATACCCCAATTTCAGAAAACTGGGTGTTACAAGTCTACCCTCCTTAGAGAAATTTCGTCCTCGAAATTAAGATAGCCTCCTAGGTCAAACCCCCAGTCAATCAAAGTCAAAAAACATGCAATCATAGTCCTACTGGTCGTGATTCCACAGTCTTGAACATGGTAACTACACTATCTAGCATATCACAAGCATATCCTGACAGGTACTATAGAATCATACAACAAGATGGGAAAGGAATGACAGAAAAGACAAACCTGCTAACCCGTCACCTCAGCGTTGGTCTCCTCGACCGTCATCGCAAAAGCTCCACCCCTCTGGTGCTGAGCTACAGGTGGCCTACCCCCTATAAGGAGGTGCAATAGATAATCCATCTTCTGGTGAGTATCAGACCCACAGGTATAGCAAACCTTCAGCCTCTTCCTACACTGCTCCCTGATGTGTCCCTCTTCCTGCAGTATGAATAATTGATCGTCTTCGGGTCCTGACCTCGATACTGATGCTGCACCTGCTGAAATGGCCTCTGCTGCTGTCGGGGTCCCGGGGCTCTAACTGGCAGGGTCGAATGATGTGGTGTG